>SKCR01040407.1:0-134255 GCA_019454045.1 Zanthoxylum bungeanum
TTGAAAAGGGGCTTGAGCTTATGAAAAAGCCAGGCCTGCAAACACTTTTACATTTTTTAATAGATCGAAGTAATTCTAAATGGACGCAAAGAATTCTAAATACACCCATCGTTAGATAAGTCCAAACTAATTCACTCAAATCCAAACCAGTTCTAAGGAGGCAATCTAAAATACTCTCTCGTCCAAACTAATTCTAAAGATAATTCCAAAATTAAGGATTTAGAAAGGTTTAGTTAATAAAACAAATTGGAATCTAACAAGTTAAAAAAATTATAGGAAAAGGGATATCTACACCCGATGTTTAAGAAAAGAGATATAAAATACTCTTAACATTTTGAAAAAGACTTTCAAAACTTTATTGGTTAATAAATAATAAACAATACTAATTATTTAACTGATAAATTAAAATAAATAAGATTTATTAAAAAAAAAATTAGGATCTGTGTGTACTTTTTAAATCTGAGGGGTTATGTCTATTTTTTCTAAATATTGGGCGTATAAGTGTAATTTTTAGAAAATTAATAACTAATTATAACTTTATAAGTAGATTCAAAAATAAATAAATGAATTAAAAAAAATTGGAATCTATATAACAAGTTACCCTAAAAATCTGATATTGTATTTTCTGTTAATTTATTGGCAAATATTGAAATGAGTTCAAACATATTTTTCGTTATGAACTAAAAAATTGGAATCTATATAACAAGTTTCCCTAAACAGTAAAATGATGACGTGGCATCATCAACTGCTAGTCCAACCTAACAGCCTTCTCTCTAGTTAGAAATGCCGACAAACAAACAAACAAACAAATGCACTGAAATGATAATTGGTAAATAAATAAATAAATAAACATTTTTTTGATTGAATTATAATTATAGATGCAAGTAACCATGGCTTCTTCTACTAATGGTGCTTCTACGGTCAGTCTCTTTGTCTCTGTACATGTGATTTTTGTCAATTTTATTTTTAAATTTATTAATTTTTGAGTGATTGTGATGATGGAGAAGAGAGTCGGTGATCCTGAGAACAGCTTGGAGAAGATCAAACGGCAGCTTGCTTCGGGTTCTGGTCGCACCTTGTTGCAGGGCCCACTTCTCAAGCGATCTCAAACCGTAATTTCTTTTTTTTTTTTCGTGAATTATATATAACTTGTTTATATTTTCTAAGATCAAAACCCCTAATTCCCTAACACTTGTTCACATGTGATTGGATTAGGGTTTGTTCAGTTCATAATTGCAAAGTGAAATCTGTATATGTCATGACAATTATCACTTTATTTTGTATTTTTCAATAGCTGAGGAAATGGAACGAAAGGTGGGTGATCTTAGACCCAACCACCGGGAAAATGGAATACAAGTAAGTTCATTATATGCGTATTTTGATTATGGGCTCCAATCGTTTCGTTGGACCTTCATGTTTTTCACCTGCTGGTTTTTTTTGATTTTAGGACAAGGAGAAATGAGCCAACTGTCAAGGGGACAATTACATTTGATGAAAATAGCACTATTACAGTGTCTCCCGTGAACTTCCAGTAAGACTGACGTTCTATGATTATGCGTGCTTGATTGTCTGATTGGAACTATTCTGAGCGGTTATTAACATTTTTTCTCTTTGTTTTTCTTGTAGTGGACTTCCTAAGTATGATGGCTGCTGTTTCTGTATCCTTACTAACCTATTAATTTTTTCTATTTTCAATGTTTTTGGTTCAGACGAAATCTTTGCATGGTTAAATTGGTTTGGCTTTACATTTGTGCCTCTTAACTATGTGTTTTAGATATTGGGACTCCACAGAAAAAAGATCATTTCCTTTGTGCAGAGACTCCTGGTGCGGCTAGAGCTTGGGTATCAACTCTACAGTAAGTATATTGTTTCTTGTTCTAAAAATTGCCACACTGGATACAGTTTGTTATCACGGTCTTCTCTTACTACATATGATAACTTGCTTTGGGATATCTGCTATATGAGAAGATTGAAAAGCTGTTGCTATAGTATTTGAAAATCTAGTATGCATCAGCATCTTGTTATTTAATGTTGGAAACTGCATTAGAGAAAACATCTTGGAAGCTACTCATGTATTGTGAATTTCATACTTGGAGGCTACTCACTTGGATTATGAGTTTTATACTATCTGAGGTTTTCCCAGAGACCTGGGTTTTCCTTAAAACTATATTGCCATGAATCTTTATTACGGCGTTATCCTGTCATGTTTTGCCTTTCCAAGGAATATCGTCCTACACCCCATTGTAATGGACAATTGTTAATTTCATTTTGTTTTAATGAACTCTGTGGTGCACATGGTCTAATTTACATATGTCATAAAGGCCAGCAACAATGAACTGATCAAAATTCGAATAAATAATCGGATACAGTCCTTTCTTTCTGTTGGTCATGAGCTCATCTGATGCTCAATTAAATCATTTTCATTTGGTTGGTCTCATTTTGTACTACTATTGATGTACTCCCCACTTGAAAGGTCAATATTAGTCAGCTTTTATTTTTTTTAATATGAATATTTGATCTGCATTATTCTAATGTTGACTTTCTCATCTCCCTTCCCCATGTTTTGTTGCCTTCCAATAATCAGTGCAGCACAGTTGGTTTTGAAAGCCCATAAAGAGGCTGTAAACTCCTTAAGCGGAAATGGTTCTGCAAGATTAGGAACAGTTGCAGCAGTGGTTGCTGCTGCGAATTCAACAGCCCAGGAATGTTCTAAAGAAATTGAAGCAGCAATGCAGATATCTTTGAGAAATGCCTTGGGAGTGATGACAAATAGAATAGCTGATGGTCCAATGGATGATCTGACCATTATGAAGGTTTGCCTGTTCCAGTAATTCTTATACATTAAGGATATTTCTGTACTTTAATAGTTTTCAGTATAGTTATAAGGTATTTGTTTGTACTTCAATTAATTTAGGTGAAGTTATTTATATTTTGAGATCCAAAAATCATGTGTGTAGGAATTATTGTCAATGTTGGGGGTTATTTAGAGTTTTTTTAGATACTGCATTGCCTTTATACTCTGTAAATTGAGAAGCTTCATGGCCAGGAGCTGGGCTAGGGGTAGAATGAAATAACGGGGATGTCCTATTCCCCTATCTTTATATTGTAGTAATTGGTATCTTGCTTGGCGCACTTGCTCTCTCAAGATGACATCAGACTAGATTTGTTAGTTGAATTTGACTTCTTTTTACTCTTTCGGAGTATTTTCTTCATCAAGCTTCTCTTTTTTTATATTTTTTTCTTCTTTCAAACCACAGCTCGAGTATAGATTGCTTGCCATGCTTTACTGCACTATTTCCACAACAATTAATTTGAAAAGATATAATTGTCATAGCTGCCCTATGTGTGAGAGTTTCTAATCATATGACTAGGACGAGCTTCTAGGTGCCCTTAGTCCTTGGTCCTTGGATGAAACCTTGACGTTGGGTGCCAAAATTTGATCCAGTTCCTGGACAAGACAAATGTAATTGATGCCGTCTCCAATATAGCCTTGCTTGGCATGTGACCACCTTGCATGGCGGCGCTTTAATCATATGATGCCAGCATGGATTCCATCTAGTTACTGGCTTCACCTAGCTTCATTATTATGAGATAATGTTTATTGCAGGAGACACTAAGAGTCAAGGATGAGGAATTACAAAATTTGGCTAGGGAACTCCGTGCTCGTGATTCAACGATCAGAGATATAGCAGATAAACTATCTGAGACTGCTGAAGCTGCTGAGGCTGCTGCATCTGCAGCTCATACAATGGATGAACAAAGGAGAATTGCTTGTGCAGAAGTTGAGCGTATAAACAAAGAATCTGCGAAGCAGCTGGAGACATCCGTGTTGAAGGTAAAAGTTTCTGAGTTATCCAGTGGTTTATTGCACACTCCAATTTATACTATGGGATGAAAAATCGAGTTAGAATAAAAGCCTTTTTTACTGCATACATAACTAAATATGCTCCGCTGTTTCATGAAATTCACTTAGCAAGAAAAATGACTATATGCAGTGTTCAGATGCTACTTCTACTTATTTTGGGTGCGACTTACTGGAACTGATAAGCAAAATGCTTATATTTGATATTGAATAACACCTGAATTATAACAGTTGTATATTTGGACTTCTATAATATCTGCAGGTGAAAGAGTATGAAGAAAAAGCCATGGCACTAAGTAAAGAAAGAGATCAATTGATTAAACAGAGAGACTCGGCTATTCAAGAGGCACACCTATGGCGTTCTGAGCTTGCAAAAGCTAGAGAGCGTGTAGTGATATTAGAAGCAGCTGTTCTGAGAGGAAAGGAAAAGGTCAGGGTTGCTGAAGCAGATGCTGAAGCTCGAATAAAGGAGGCTACTCAGAAAGAGGTAGCTGCTGTAAAAGGCAAAGAAGAGCTTCTAGCATATGTGAATATGTTACAGGCACAACTCCAAAGGTATGACTTCTAACTACCCTCTCGGCCAATATATGGGTCATTCTGCTTTAAACGCATTCTTGATTCTTGCCATTCTTTCTTTGCATCAGTGCACATTGGTGATTGGACACTCATTACCTGTATAATAAGAGAACTTTTAGCCCAAAGTTTATTTTTATGTATAGTAAGAAAATAAATCAGGCTGTCAAAGATGATCTTTGTTAATTTTGGAACTAGAGATTCCGAAATATTTAAACCAAAAAAAAAGCCATGAATTTACATGAGATTACATGGTAAAAAGATTTGTTTCTCTGCGATATTAGCTTCTCTCCCAGTGCCTGTCACTTTGTCTTGAGGCCAAAATCAAGTTATAATTAGATTTAGAAAATGATAGCAAATGGTTCTGCCGGTTACTTTGTCAATAATTTTATGGTGATGTGGGTTGTGAAATACTCCACTCTTTCATGATGAGGTAGTGACAAGCTTCTCATTTGTGGAGTTGCTCCACTTGCCAATTTGTATGGTACCTTTTAAGTTGTTTTGACCAATCTTAGGTCCGCACATCAGCTCATAAAACTTGGTGTTGAGGTCCTTGGTGCAATTGTTATGAGGAAATAAAAATTAACACCCGCATTTGCTTTTTCTATTAACAGACAGCAGATCGACAGAAAGCAAGTTTTTGAGAATTCTGAGTCCGCAAATATCGATAACTCACCTCCACAAACAAAGAACGTAGACTTGTCAGATGAGAATGTTGATAAAGCCTGTCTCAGTGTTTCTCGAGCTGTACCAGAATCGGAGGAGAATGTGGTCCACATGACAGAGGATCAGGTCAACCTCCGGCCGATTGTAGATGGTGAATGGAGCGATATTCAGGCAACAGAGGCGAGGATAGCCGATGTGAGAGAAGTTGTCCCTGAATCTGAAGGAAGCAGTCTGGATATTGCAGTTGTTAGCTCACCTGTTAATAATCGCCATGAGCAAGGTACAAATTCTTTTCATCAGCCTTGACCTTTTTGTCCATATTTATTTTTTTCCAAATTGAATACATTTTGTGAAACACAATATTTAATGTAAACTAAAAGCTCAGTTACAGAGGAAATGTAAACTTGCTTGGTGTATTATTCTCTCATTTCTAAAATGTAACTATAGAGAGGGTGGATGATGTGAATCTTAAAGTGCAACCTCGGTTGTAAGAGTAAAATAATTTGTTATTTCTCTATATTGGTGGATGAATCTAAGAAAGTGTAAAGGATAAAATTGAGATGTAGAGGAAAAATCTTCAAATCTAAATGTTTTCGACTAAATAAGTTAAAAACTAAAGTTCTAAGAGGTAGTACAAAGAAAATAAAAGTTGGTGATTCCAATTTTAAGAAGTGTTTTAAGGTCTATCATTCAAGAAAGTGAATATTTTAATTTATTTCAAGACGTGAGTGTTTTAATGTTAATGTTACTCAATAAATGGAGAAAGGGAATTTATCATTTTGGGGTGTTCCCAAATTTGATCATGTAAATTTTTATCTACAAATGAGTAAATACACACCTCTTGTACAAATATATCTTTCTTCTTCAACTGAATTTTTTTATTCAATTTTTTTAATCTGTTGCCATGCAATAATGACAATAGCTCGCTGCCATCCTGCAATTTTTTTTTTCTTTTGGGACACCCATGGCAAATATATTGTGACACTTGCGACGGGTGTCGAAGATACCCGTCGGCAAAAAAAAAATGACAGGAAAGCAGCACATGCTGCCAATGGATACCGTGATGCCATGGGCCATGGCTACAGGATTTTATTTTATTATTATTTTTTTAAGAATTGAAGAAAAAAAATTGATGAAGGGAAATGGTTTTTTTTTTTTGTCAAAGATGAGTGTATTTGGTCATTTGTAAAGAGGAAAAATTTACATGCTCAAATTTGATTAAAAAAATTTGAAAATGCCCAAAAATGATAAATTTCCATGAAGAAATACTTAGATGGATGTGTCCAGATTATGAGAGAGAGTTAGAAATAAAGAATTTTGAAAGAAATTTGGTGCAATATTGATTGATGAGAAGATGAGAAAAACACGACTAATATTATTTAGATATATACAAGGTAGACCCCTAAGTGTTTTGGTGAGAAAAATAAAATAAATTATATTATCGTATGCCAAGTGAAATTAGGAAATATTTAAGTTGAAAAAATGATTGTATTTGATCATTAAACATGTTTCTAAAGTATGAAGAATAAAAAAATGTAGGTGAGTATTTTGTAAATTTCCCAAGGTGAAAGTGGAATCATCACAAGTAAAGATTGCTTATTTTATGAATGAAGCACACAGCCATTTTGATGAACTACTTGTTACCTGCACGGTTCATTAATTTCCATAATATTTGCTTAATAGGAGATTAAACACTAAGTAACCAGCTAAAAAAACACTGTTTAAAAGCCATTGAACCAAGCTTCTAATGCTTATATTATAGGATTTCCTTTACAAAGAAATTAACAATTTTTTATAACCCAAGTATCTATAAACAAATAAGGCTTAATTTGATATAATTTTTCAATAAATATTTTTTTATGCAGAGCTTTTTCTACTAAAGTTTTTAATTTTTTCTTAATTATTTGGTTGTTAATGTGAGTTTTTATTAAAAATTATAAAATGAGTTTAATAGATAATTTGTTTAAAGTTGTGTTTTAAAAAGAACAAAATAATTTTATGAAATAAAATTATGATATTCTATATAATTTAATTCTTAAGGGGGAAAAAACTTTGCAATCGTTATTAACGAAAATCCAAAAATTAAGTTTCTTCCATTAGAAACAAAATAACTTTTTTTTTTTTTTTTATATATCTAAAAAATTGTACCCAAATTACAATAAAAAAAAAAAAGAAAAAAGAAAGAAGAACTTTTGAGAAAAGAGAAACTGGGAAAAATGAAAATGAAAATAGAAAAAGATTTTCTGATGGAGCTTCCTTCTAGGGATTCAGTGATCTATTAATTATAGAATGTCCACTTTATCCGTAACTCATTTATCGATAAATGATAATAAATATAAAAATCATATTATTTTATAATTTGATCAAAAATTAAGACTAAACTACTTAACATAATAAATATATGATTTGCATTCATAAATTAATTAATTAAAATTTAATTAAAAAAAATAAACATTTAAATTGAGAGATCATTAATTTTTACCTAAATTTAAAATTACCGCCGGCTATTTTGATTAGCTCTGCTCCCGTAACAACTTCTGTTGACTAAGAACTTCTAAACATCATGACTATGACTGCCAACTACCAATTTGCTCTTTGACTAACAAAATTTTATGACATCACTCACTAGGATATATGAACTCATATGTTTGCATCAAATCCCAGTGAAAAATCAAAGAATTGAGTTCAATCCCAGAGTAGAGTAAATAGTAGTATTATGTAATTTTTAAAATTATAAACACTAATTAGATAATTGGCTTAAATCTTAATAATTAAATGAGCATTTACTGTTTACCCAATATAAATTTTTGAAAAAATAATAATAATTCTAATTGTGGGTGGGGTATAAAATATGACATGTTTTATGATTGCCACATGTTACAGAAAAAATTATTTGTCTAAATTATTCATTTCCTCTTTATGTTTGAAAATCCTAAAAAACCTCATTGTCATGAAGAAGATTGTCAATAAAAACGTTTGTGTTCTCAAGGGGCGTGGCTTAGTGATGTATGGTTCAAGATCTCACTTTGAGGTCTTAGGTTCGAATTCAGAGAGTGCGTTTCTTGTAAGAGTCTCGGACAGACGGAGGTTTTACCTACTCTACTTAAGCCCGGAAATGGGTGGTTTGAAGGTGAGGTTTCCAACGATTTCAAATATATATATAAGTTTGTTTAAAATTTTAGGTTATTATTGATTTATTATTTCAAAAATTGAAAAATAATAAATTAGTACAATAAAAATTGGGATGTAATATTTTATTACAGGTAAATGTCATTTACATCCTTATATTTTGACTCTAAAACTCATTACAGCTATGTAGTTTGTAAAATACCTCAATATATCTCTCTAACTTAATTATTAATAGGATTTGACATTTTATCCCCATTCTATTTAGATAATCAAAATTACAAAAATATTTACACAAAAAATTTGAATTGTATAAACTTTTAATTAAAAAATCAAATTTAATTTGTAAGAATTTAAAATATGTTAACAATTATGCTCATATTGAAAAAAATTTAACTTTTTATTATATAAGTAGTTGTTAATTTTTTTATTTATTTAAATTATTTATTTATATGTTTATATATAATCATAACTAAATTCAAATAAATAAAAATATATGAAGTATTTCTTTAATTAAATTAGAAAAGGTAAAAAAACGACAACAATAATTTAACTTAATATTTTCTCTCATATGAAATATATTTTATATGATTAATTATTACAATATTAATTTAAATAATAATAATTAAATAATATTTATAATTACTCCTCCTTAATTTAAATATTTGTCAATTTTTTTAAAATAAATTTTTATTAGTTTGAAAATTTTAAAAATTTAAATCCTTCTTAATTTAAATAATTTTTATTTTTATGTTAAAAATAAAGTTTTTATCATTTATTTTAATTATTTAAAATTTTCAAGGGTGCAATTGTCAAACTAAGCAAAAACTTTTAGAAGGAATGATATTTTGAGGTATTTTTCAAATTATAAAGATATGATGGAAAATTGAAGCAAAATATAGGAATATATTGACAACTATTTTTCGTTCCAGGGGTAATTCGGGGAAATCATTCCTCAAACAAACCCCCATTAAATGTGAATTTGTTTGGTTTGGGGACCAAATGCAAACTTAGCAAAAGATGAGAAAACACACAGACAAAACATAGGGTTTAACGTGGTTCGGTGGGATGGACCCGACCTACGTCCACGGGCACAAAGGAAAATGGTGTCTTTATTAGGACCTCGGGTCAGAACGACCTCTCTACTCTCTCTAGCTCGTCTGACCGACCTCTTACTAGCTCACACTTATACTTTACTAATCAGCCCTCATTTACAATTAGTTCTCAACCCCTTTATATATAAGGACAAATTCCATTATTCTGCCAACTTCGTGATGTCAGCCACGTTTCTTTGTCATTATTGCCCATTACTCATACGTTATTGCCCATTACTCGTTACAGCCATTACTCACACGTTACGCCCATCCAACTGTCTCACAACTCTGGATTTTATGTAGGGCTTACGTCATCCATAAATATGCATAAGAATCAACAGCCCCGACCTAGGTGACCGGGTCGACATACCAAAGTGATTGGTGCTAGATTCTCTTCCTCTCTTCTTAAACAGGTCAGGTCAGTTATGGTTTCAGAAGTTGATGCAAGTCTCTGAATGCCAAATTTGATGCCGAGGCTGCTCTAAGAATTTGGAACTAAGACTGCTCTCAAAGTCTGATGCCGAGGCTGATGCTTGGTCCGATCAGCCTGATGCTAGTATCATTTCCATGGTTGGATCTGACCTAGGATGCTTGGTGGTTATTTTGGGAATGTTTTAGGTATTTTAGGCTGCTGTTTTCACTGGTTTAGGACTGCTGTTTGGTGGTTATTTTTGGGACTGTTTTGTGTGTGTTTCACGGTATTTGAAGAGGTTTGGTGTTGTCGATTTGTTAGGGCTGTTTTGTTTATTTGTATTTGGTTTCACGGCTCCAGAAGATGAAGAAGAGAGATAGTGTTTTGTTGTTGTTTTACTGGTCGGTGGCTTCTTGTGATTTCAATGTGTCTCTTGTGTCTTATTTTTGTTGTTCCTAGTCGGTGGAGGGCTGGATTTTGTTTGTGGCTTTATCCGTTGAGGGCTGTCTATTTTCACATTGGATTTGTTTTGGTTTTCAGGGTCTTTTGCAGTTTGGTTGTTCTCGGCTTGCTGGTTTGGTTGGCTTTAGGTCACGGTGAAGGGCTGATGTGGGTGAGGTTTGAGAAGTGTGTTGCCATGCAAGGTGTCTTGTGAATTGTCGTATGTAGCTTTTCAAGGTGTAAGAAAAAGTCTTTGGTTTTTTATTGATGCCGTATATGAGTGTTTCTTTGTTGATGCTGTATGTGAGTGTCTAGGGTGTGAGAAAAGTGTTTTAGGGTCTTTTGGTTGCAATTGCCGTGTGTGTGTCTCCAAAAAAGAGTGTGTCGTCAAAGAGTGAGTCCCCTAGGGTTTGGTAATGGACTTTTTTTATAATGCCAATGGATCTCCTAATCATGGAAATAAATCAAATAAATATGAGAGATATTTTCCTAATTTATTTAGGGAATAAAATCTCTAAATTTGGTGAAGATGGGATTTCACATCTTGTTAAATTGGAAGGTGATTTGAGGGATTTTGACATGTGTTTTGCATGAGGTTTTATTTATTTTGGAAGGCTTGGGCGTGTGGGCTTTGGATGGGCTTTGTGTGGTGTTAGCATGTGGATGGATGGGCTTTGGGTGTGTGGATGGATTTGGGCCGAAGTTGGGGTTTGAAATAGAAGCAGACTGAGTGAATCCGAGGCAGACTAGTGAGTCTGAATCCAATGAAGTGCTAATTTTGGAGTTTTCCCTTCCGGTTGTCGTTTCCCGTGACTTCCGTAACTTTTCAGGTTGTGCCTCCATATGAGGCTCATCATCGGGCTTATGCAAAAATGAAGTGCCTACACATGGCATCGACGAAACGAATATTGTCTCGAGCCATCTATTTAATTTCCACGACTCAACCACGAGAGAAGATTTTCAACCTCCGGAAATCACCATGGAGATTGGAAATGACGTCCCATTTCAAGTCATCCACAAAAAAAACCAAAATAAAAAAAATAAGACAAACAAAATGAGGGTGATATATCACATACCCCGTACAGACCCAAAAGAAACAACAAGGGAGCCTAAGACAACATCCAGCCCCATGCCACCCAAAAGAATAATTTTGAACCTTACGTCCCGGAGAACCGAGCTACAGATCGAGGGGGCGACCAACGCCATGAAATCTTTCTCATGCTAGGCAGGCCCTGAGTCTGCAAAAGCCACGGAGGCCCTCAGGCCTTCCCCATGTTATTCCTCTATGGATCCGAAATGGGATGACCAGTGTCACGGGGGTATTCTTCCACCCCGTGCTTGGCATACCCGAGGCTATAAATGCATAAGATGACCAATGTCACAGGAGCACTCTCTCTCCCAGTGCTCGACATACCCAAGGCTTCAAATTCATGGGATGGCTAGTGTCACGAGGGCATTCTCCCTCAACGTGCTCGCCATACCCAATGTTTCAAATGCATAAGATGTCCAGTGTCACAGAGGCATTCTCCCTCCCCGTGCTCGGCATACCCGAGGCTTCAAATGATTGGGATGGCCAGTGTCACATGAGCATTCTCCCTCCATGTGCTTGGCATACTCAAGGCTACAAACGCCATAGAGGTCTTTATGCTTAAGTTCCCCAAAGTTTCAAGTCATTGGGTCTTGACGCTCTAGGCCGGGGGTTTGATAATGACACCAGGGATTGGTGTGCCATATGTTTCATACCTTTCCCGCATGTCCTTCACCCCTTCATATATATCAACCACGAGTATCTCAAAAGAATATTGAACACGTCTTCCCCCTCCGAATAATAAACAAGAAATGTGAACAAGTTTTTATTTAAAAAGAGAAAGTCTCATTCTTATTTAAGGACCTACTTCTCATCTTACAACTCTTTGAGGGTCATTCTAAGAGAGGCTCTATTGAAAATATCCCCTCAGACTCTCAAGATTCCAGGGCTTCTTGAGCCGGGTACCGTCCAACTCCTATGGATGATAGGTACCCAACCTGATGACTGTCACTATTAGCGTTGGTCGGCCTTCATAGCCACTTGGTCTATGCACTCATTCAGATAGCCATTCCTTACCAAGTTTTCCACCTGCTCCCGCAAGTCTCTACATCGTTTCGTGGTGTGTCCCATTGCATTATAGTGCATAAAATAAGCATTGTTGTTTCTCTTCTCATTTGGAAACTTCCTCGGGTCGGGCTCAGTCAATAGACCTTTATCTTGGATTTTCTGAACTATCTAGGCCATGGGTCTGTTTAGGGGGGTGTACAATGTCCCTCCGGTGAAGTGATTGACCTAGACAGACGACATTCTCTCTTGCATTGAGTTATTCTGAGATATCAGCCTGAACTCCTTCTGCCTCGGGACAGGTCTCCTCAAGTCCCTACCCAAATCTCGCTGATTTTCCAGCCTGAGTATCTTGGTCCTCTGGGTCCCCCCTCATCGGGAAAACTTCTCCCATTCCTCCATTAGCACAAATTTCGTCGTATGTTCTAAGGCCGTGGCATAGTCCGGTATCTCATGGATTCTCAAGTGAGACCATAACCTCCCGACCTTGAGAGCTCCCTTAAAACTTTCCAAGGCCTCCGGAGTCTCGTACGCCCCGACCTCTAACTCCAAGCTATGATATCTGTCAATAAAATTTTTCAAGGGCTCATCATCTCTCTGCTTCATCATCCTCAACGACTTCATCGTCTTCCTAGGTACACATGCTCATTTGAAGTGTCGCACAAAGGATTTCCTCGACTGCGCAAAGCTGCTGATACTCCCCGGGGTCAAGTTCCTGAACCATAGGCTGGCTGACCCGCCCAAGGTTAAAGTAAACACCTTCCAGATGGCCTCATCATCCATTTCCTGAATCTCCATCAGCAAAATGAACTTCTCAAAATGGGACTTGGGGTCCGTGCTTCTTTTGTAGACATCCATCGAAGGCATGGTGAATCTCTTTGGAAATTTTATCGCCATAATTTCCTTCGAGAACGGGGACGCTGTCCCTATGTCTTCATCACCCCGGGCTCTTCCATTCATTCTATCCTCTCATTTCCTCATCGCTCTCCAAAACCAATTCCTTATATGGCTTTCGGAGCTGTCATGCTCTTGCCTATGGCCCTCTTCACGTCTTCCATTTCGAGTATCGCATTCTCTGTAGCCAGAAACCTCACGCCTCTGGATATCGTTCCAGGTTACTTTCCCTTGAACATGAACTGTTACTAGTTAATTTTGGGGTTCGTCTATCGTCCCCTATAGATCTATTTTAAGTGGTTCTCTCTATGTTTTCGCGGTCTCTGTCTGCTCCAACGATCCTCTTTCCTCTTGCTATTTCTTTCCTCTTTCTACTATGGCCTACTTCCCCAAGTTCTTTGGCCTTCTCTTCTAGTTTCTCAACCTTTTCCGTCATAGCCTTCATGAGGGCCTGAGTTGCTTCCCTCTCCTTACTTGCATCCTCTCTTTCATTTCGTAGGGTTTACTCCATCCTCTCTATCCATTCCGTCGTCGGAGCCTTTGTAGTTCTATGGTTTCTGTCTCTGGCCATCGTCTTAACGTGCTTGTTGCTTTTCGTATCGTCCCTATAGACGGTGCCAACTATTGATGATTGTTTTTCATTCCAAGGGCAATTTGGGAAAATCACTCCTCGAACAAACCTCTCTCAATCGTGAATTTGTTTGGTTTGAGGACCAAATGTAAACTTAGGAAAAGAAGAGAAAACACACAAATAAAACAAATGGTTTAACTTGATTAGGCGGGATGGACCGAACCTACGTCCACGGACACAAAGGAAAATGGTGTCTTTATTAGAACCTCGGGTCGGAACGACCTCTCTACTCTCTCTAGCTCGTCTGACCAACCTCTTACTAGCTCACGCTTACACTTGAGCATTTTGCTATTTCTTTTATAATTTACATGTGAAATTAATCAGTCCCCATTTACAATGAGTTCTCAACCTCTTTATATACTAGGACAAATTCCATTATTCTACCAACTTCGTGATGTCAGCCACGTTTCTTTGTCATTATTGCCCATTACTCGTACGTTACGCGACCTAGGTGACCAGGTCGACATACCGAAGTGATTGGTGTTGGATCCTATTCCTCTATTCTTAAATATGTCGGGTCGGTTATGGTTTCAGAAGTTGATGCAAGTCTTTGAATGCCGAATCTGATGCCGAGGCTGATGCTTGGTCTGATCAGTCTGATGTTGGTATCATTTCTATGGTCGGATTTGACCTAGCTTCCTTATATAAGGTCGGTAGTCAAGGACCACATTGGGTATGCCTTTACATATGCTAAATTGCTATAGAACTTGATTCATCATATAAGGTCAGGTCGAGATCTCAATTTTCATCCTTATCTGGTTTTACCCTCGGGTGCCTCTCTGTAGCTCGGGCTCGAGCCCCTCTGTTCTGATTTCTCATTCTCATGAGGATCTTAAACTAAGGTACAATCCTCATTTTACCCTTCTTCGGGGTTCTAACTTATTGGGAGCTGAAAACCACTATCAACAGAATGTGATAGACATTTACCCATTTTACTACTATATCTTTACAAATTTTATAGTTTATTATAAAAGCTTTTATTTTACTACTATATCATTATAATGCGAAATAATTTACTACAATAGTAAAATATATTACATCATAATAATTATTGTACCATTTGTTCTTTTCCAATACTTTTTATAATAAAATGTAACATTTTATAGTAAAATATAAAAATTTATAAAGATAAAGTAATAAAATGTAACATATATAGTAAAATATAAAAATTTGTAAGGATATAGTAGTAAAATATTACACCTCAATGTTTCTTATATTTAATTATTATTTTTCAATTTTTAGAACAATGAAATGATAATAACCTTAAAAAATATTATTGATCAATTGATAGAAACTATTTTTTACCTATATCCATATGAATTTGAGTAACGATGCACGACAAAGATTCGTATTTATCGGATGAGATTTCTCTTTCGTCCAATGGCAATATGAGAGTTTTACCCTTCAAAAAAATCTCAATCAACAATGAATTTATTTGGTTAGTAGGAAACCAAATGCAAACTCAGTAAACAAATAGATAAATCACATAGGCAAAGATTTATGTAGTTCGGTGGAGAGTGGCTCCAACCTACGTCCCCGGGAGAAATGATGGTGTGTTTTATTACTGTCCAAAGTCAAAACCGACCCGAGCTACAAGTGGGGTAATGAACTTACAAATATTTACAACACCTCGGGTCTTATATTGGCTTGTTACAATTCTCTCAATAGTCAAACAACCGACCATCTTTCTCTTTATATCACTTGATTTTTGATGGTTGGTTTATTTCTAAGTGTTGAGATGTAAATTTTGCTAACCATTGAATCTGAGACTTCAACCCCTTTATATAGACTTTCAAATCTACTATTCTACCGCCCATGACGTCAGTTCATGTCACGTTATCATCACTGCAGTAACAACTCTCATTAATTACCCACAATTCAGCCAACCAAATTAGCCTTTTTCCATGTCACTACACCGGACTATGGCAGCCTTTTGCAACCCATGACGACTATGTTCTACCACTGCACCATGTGGGACACAGAAACTGGGCGACGTATGCTGTCCCGGGCTCGCGGCCCAGTTGGGAGTACGGAGTAGCCCGCGGGGGACTAAACTGGAGAATGATGGAGTCGCCAACCGGTGTGAACCGGGACAAAGATTTAAGGCCGCACTCACCCCTCGCAAGGGAAGACCTCAAACCGTTGGGTTCAGAATGGTCCCTTACTTATGCCACTTGTAATAAAATGATTTGCGCAATAATCTAACCAAGCCTAAGCAACATATTTCCAAGGATGATTTACCCCTAAGTTCGCATGCATACATCAACAAATTCATCTAAATTTACATGTAACACATATCTGAATTTGCATACAGCCTATTTGCATGTAATCTATGTCTCAATTTGCATACATAAAGATAAATTAACATACGGCAAGCATACAAGTTAATAAACACATTGTACTCATACATATGGGGAATACAGATGAACGACACATACACAATCTTGCGTAATACATAAAGTAATCAGGTTCATCATACGAAGGGATAGCTACTAGGGACAATTATGCACGAAATCTGATGAAAAGGACTCAGTTCAGTGGGTGCTCGGTCATGTAGCGTTCGTAAACGCGTTCGAACGGTAAACAAAAGGTTCTCGTTCGTGTGGCGTTTGAGAACACGTTCGAACGGATCCAGACCTGATGCATGATGAAACTAAGAAAATGCGTGCGCGTTCGCGTAGTGTTCGAGAACGCGTTCGAACGGTAAACAGAAGGTTCGCGTTCGTGTGGCTTTCGAGAACGCGTTCAAACGGAACCAGACCTGGTGCATGATGAAACTAAGAAAATGCGTGCGCATTCGCGTAGCGTTCGAGAACGCGTTCGAACGGTAAACAGAACGTTCGCGTTCATGTGGCGTTCGAGAACGCGTTCGAACAAAACCAGACCTGATGCATACAACACTTACATGGACAAACAAATCCATAATGTAGGACCTCACGTATCCGATTGAACTCATCTCGCATCCAATCGAATATACACTATCCGGCGCGGCGAAGCATCGTGGTAAAGGATTTTAACCTCTCAAAATAGAGGACATTTAATCGCACTTACTAAGCCCATGCGCAAACAACACAATACATACATAAAGAAGTAAAGACAACGATATCAGACTTCATGTATCCGATTGAACATATCTCACATCCAATCGAATATACATTATCCGGCGTGGCAAAGCATCGTGGTAAAGGATTTTAACCTCTCAAAATAGAGGACGCACTTACTAAGCCCATGCACTTTATCTCATCATAATGCATATAAAAATAAAAGAAAAAATATCGGACTTCGTATACCCGATTGAACACATCTTACATTCAAACGAATATACGTCGTCCGGCGCGGCGAAGCATCGTGGTAAAGGATTTTAACCTCTCAAAATAGAGGACCTTTAGTTACATAAACAATTAACGTACATAAAATAAAAGACATGATGTAAAAGGCGCGGCGAAGTGTTGGCGTAAATGTAGCCTTTTGGCATTTTCTTCCCTCGAATGGAAAACCTTTAGACCAACATACTAAGCCCATGTGCATCTCATCATCAATACAAACAAATGATCATACGGAAATTAAATGGCGAGATGAAGAATGCAGATTATAAACAAGCAAGACAAAACAAAGAGAAAGATGTGCCGTTTGCTCAAGTGGTACGTGGAGTTGTATCCTGAGTACAGATCATACTACCGTCCATTCAAAATCGGCTATGAAATTTATGTCCGGGTTTCCATCCTGTATACCACGAGAGGCGACACATTTTTCATTCATTCAAAGGCCACAACATGCATCAACAAACGACTCTCATGCGGAAAAATAAATAAGACAATTAAAAGTGAATACAAAAGGTGCCCTCAGGCCTAACCTTTTAGATCGTCTCTCGGAAGTATGGTACACGGTCGTCGGAAGGATGGATGCCCCGCAACTCCTCCGGTTCACCGGTTCACTGGTTCAATGGTTCTCTGGTTCCCTAGTTCACTGGTTCACTAGTTCCCTGGTTTACTGGTTCACTGGTTGTCTCGCTATCTTGAGTCAGCGTTTCCTCTTTTTTGCTGCTGTTTTGGGTGTTTTTTGGAGGTTCGGGGGCTGCTGTTTTTCGGTTGTTTAAGGGGTTTTTTTGGGGTGTTTGGACTGCTGTTTTGGGGGACTGTATTCACGGTTTTACTGCAGTTTTGGAGGGGGGGGTGTTCTCACGGTTTTACTGCAGTTTTAGGGGTGATTTTTGGTGGTTATGGGGGCTGCTGTTTTTCGGTTGTGGAGAGTGTTTAAGGGCTGTGATTTTTCTTGTGTATGGCGTGAATTGAGAGAGCTTTTTTTTTTTGCTGTGTATATGTGAGAGTAAGATAGGTTTTTTTGTATGAATGAGCTAGGGGTCTCAAGGGTTGGAATTGGGTTCTTTTTATAGGCAAATGGCTAGGGTTAAATCTTGTTTGACAAGGAAAGAGATTTGGCATTTAAAGGGGATTTGATTTGGTGTCAAACAAGGAAATCCTAAGATTTGAGGGGGGACAAAATTTGGCTAATTAGAAGTTAATATATTTAATTTGTGTTGTTTATGGAATTGATCAGGTTCCTGCTGGTAAGATTTTGGTTGTGTGAGCTGTGTAGGTTTTACTAAGACCTGCATAAAAACTCATGTAAACAAAAAACATGCAATTAGCACACAATACAATAAAACTGAAGTAAATAAAATTAATAAAATAAAATAAAATGAAATAAATATAGACGCAAGGGTTGCCTCCCCGCTACCGCTAAGTTTAACGTCTTCAGCCAGACATAACCACCCAAGTTTTCATAGTGGCTTCCATCTAGCGAACTGACTAAGAAATGAGAATGAATTTTTGTCCAGCTGCAGTAGTTTATCTATGGATCCCTCAGGGTCTACTGATGGCTGAGATTTTATTAATTGGTTCAACCTCCTTTTTAAATTCCTAGGTATCATCTTCAAATGGGCACTAACTCTCCAATTCTTCTTTTTACGGTTCTTTGGGTTCAGTTTTAGTTTGGGAGGGTTAGAATTATGTGGTGAAGTAGTTGTATCTGGTAAGACTATGTCTATAGTGGCACGTATTATCATCCTGTGGTAGTTTTTCAACATGAAAAATATTTACTTCTAATGTCATGTTTCCAAATGTCAACTTCATGAGACCGTTCCTGCAATTGATAAGAGCATTAGCTGTAGCAAGAAAAGGTCTACCTAAGATTAGAGGATCTTTTGACTCAGTGTCAACCACATACCGCGTGTCTAAAATCAGAAAATCAACAGGGTAGTGGAATATATCGATTTCAACTAAACATCCTCAACTACCCCCGTGGTGTTCTTGTAGAGCGATCAACTAACTGTAAAACCACAGATGTAGGTTTGATCTCCCCAAGTCCTAACTGTTTATAGATAAAGTATGGCATGAGATTAACACTAGCCCCTAAATCTAATAAAGCATGACCAAACTCATATGTACCAATGTGCCATGTAATGGTGGGACATCCTTGATCTTTGTATTTTGGTGGATTCCTCAGTTCAATTACTGCACTTGTTTGCCCTGTTAGGAATGCAGGCTTCTCCATATTATGCTTCCTCTTTATGGTGCATAGATCCTTCAAAACCTTTGCATAAGTGGGAACTTGTTTTTATCACATGTAACAAAGGAAGGTTGATTTTTACCTACTTTAAATGTTCTAGGATCTCACCATTTGGGTCTGGAGCTCTCGCTGTGGGCCTAAGTGCTTGAGGAAATGGTACTCTAACTGGGATATGTGGCACTTGTTCTTTTTGGGGAGTATTTGCATTACTATCCTTAGTGGAACCTACAATGTTGGAGGTGTCATGCATGCCTACCTCTTTACCACTCATAGTTAATCTGACATTAACACCTTTTACATTAGCTGCTTCATGATCAGCCTGTGCCAGGTGTTGCCCTTGTGGATTTTGTTGAGGTGAGATGGGAATTTTCCTGGTTCTTGCACACTCAGGACATTAGTCAATTTGGAGCCTTTACTCTTAATCTCCTTATTGTCTTCAACTACCTGAGCTATCAATGACTCAAACCTTTGATTAGTTTTTCTATGGGCCTCTATAAATGCATGCACAGTGTCCTCTAAATAATTTCTAGGAATGGCATGTGTGTGATATTGTGGGGCACTGTAACTTCTAGGCTATGATGTTTGACTGGGCTGTTGAGACTCCTGTCTCCAACTTAAATTTGGGTGGTTCCTCCAACTAAGATTATAAGGGTCGGAATAAGGTGTGTAAGGCTTCTTGTACATGTAGGAAACCGTGTCCTTTTGTGCAGCGGAAGTTGCTTGTGGTGGCACCGGGTCCGGTATGGATATTTAAAATTTTATTTGCCTTCTCCCTTTGTTGTGGTAGCCAAGATCAATCCTTTGGTGTCCAACACTTGGATCAACCACTTGATCTTCCGAACTATGACTCGAAACCAACAAACCGAAGTGTGGGCTTCACTCACAAAGATTAAACCTCTAAACTATTTAGATATTTAGGTGTTGGACAATTATGACCCATAGCGTCACTATTTGTAAAAGACATTGTGGTTTCTGTACAAATTAACTATGTGACAATGGAAATTGCATTTTATCATTTTGTAATTTGATTACTTTAATATATAAATGATAAAATTCCTTATGATTAGTTTCAGATTACAAGATATGAGACAGTATCAATCCATAACGGTTTAATCATTAAATATCCCTAGTCGTAGTATTATCGAGATTGGACATCGATAATGCGGAATAGACTAGTATTGCACTTGTGCGTGTTATGGAAGCGTAACATCATAGTTCTCTTATATTTAAGTATTGGATACTTATGCAAGTGTGATATGAGGTTGTGTTTACCGATGGTACGGAAACAGCTTCGCTCTGGATAGACCCCTCGGAATCCTATTGGTAGTATGACTATGTGTCTATGGGAATCCGCATCAGGGTAGATGTATTTGGTCTTAACCTGAGACTTGCATCGCTAGTACTTGCGAAAATCAATACGCTTTGGTTTTGGTCGTCCAGGACTTTAACAGGTTCTGTGTACGCCTCTTCTGGGTTTATTGAGAATCGTAGTGTATTGAGTGTGATGTCAAGACGGAAGTATCCCTTCAGTCATATGGAGATGATGATCACACATGGATACAAAACTGGTACTCTAATTGGTTGCAACCATCGGGATAATATGACAAGGTCATGATTATACGATTAAAGAGACTAGTTGCTTGTGATCCGATATATGCTTCGTACGGGGCATACATTATTCCAGCCCCAGGCCTTGCATGTGACATCCGATACTAGATCTTAATACGCAATACTACGTATACTACGCCTGACATAGATTATATATTCCTTTAAGAATATTTCTGGAGAATTGGGTAGGCACGATGCTTTGCTAGAAGCCAACCATGTCTTGTAAATCGGTAAAAACGTAGTACGAGGTACTCACATGTTCGGATAGTTCGATGACCGGATTTACTGCCAACACATCCAGGGATCTCATGGGTCGCTTCCCGAAGATTCACCGATGACGTATGATTCGAACATAATTAATCTAGGATTAATTACGGGGAGAATTTATCTGGGATAAAATTCTATTAGAAGAGAGAGAACGATTAATTTAGAATTAATCGATAAAATAATATATTTGATATATTAAACAAAATTAGATTTCGACGCAGAATTAAAATTGGATTTTAATTCGGGCTAACGAATTATTTTAGAATTAATTCGCGAGCGACGTGAATAGTAATTTTGCTAGGCATAATTATTTAATTAAATTTGATTTAATTACGTCGCAACGGAAAATTCGTTAATTCGGAATTAACGAACCTGAGCCCGGAATGTGTTTGCGGGCCCACTCGGATTTTGAATTAAAGTGGGGCCCATAAGTCACATCGCAAGTCACATCGCCTGTCACTTTAGTGATGGAAGTCATGTCACCTTTTTGTGATTGACATCCAATCACTATTCATGATGGGAGTAGATGGAGGCATTGGATGCCAATTTTCCCTCCAATTTGCTTTATGCTTTTTGGAAAAACAGATACCAAATGTTGTGAAATACTTTTGATTAAGTTTTTAGAAAACAAAAACAAAAGAAATTGAAAAACTCTCTCTCTCTCATTTAGCTCCTTTGCCGTGAGCTTCTCATTGAACATGGGAAAATTGTTTTTCTTTCTTTCAAGCTAGCACTTACTAAAAATCATATCAAGGTGTTAGGGAAACCTATCCTTGAGCTTGGAATCAACAACAAAGCTTGGAGCTTGGATTTCAATTCAAATGAGGAGCTTGGCCGAAACTTCAAGGAAGCAATTTTTGTGTTCAACGCAACCAACATCCGTTCTTTGTAAGTATGATTCCGCCATACTTCATTATGTATTCACATTATTTCATTGCTTAAATGATCTTGGGAACACTTTAGAAACCAAACAATGGTATCATGGAGCCTTATTGAGCATGAAATTGAACTTAGGGTTTATATTCTTGATTTGGGTATTTTTGATTTGAGCATGTTTTAATCAAATTGTTTGTTTGAGTATGCTTGTATGTTGATAACTTAGATGCTTGATCAATTTAAAAAAAAATTAATTCGATTAATTTTGCCCAAAATCTTAGGCTTGGCCGAATACATATATGCCCTAAAGTCATGGTATTTTTTTGTTTTTTGATCATTGGATGAGTTGAAAGACATGGATATATTGATTTGAGATTCAATTGGATTGAAATCGGAATCGGATATTAAATCCCTACAAATGCCGTGAGCTTCAAAGCATGGAATGAGATGATTTTTTGTTTCAATAATGTTGGACATGTATTGATGATGAATAAGCATGATTAATTGATTAGATTAGTATTTTGGAAATGTTAATTTAAATAGTTAATTATGGTTAAACACTTTAATTAATTAAATCATGATATTTGGAATATTAAATTTAATTAGTTGGGCTTAATTTAGAATTAGGCTTATAATGTTGTATTTGGGCCTAATGGGCTTGGTTGGGCCAAGTTGGTTTAGGACAATTGGATTGGATCCAAATTGGGCCTAAACCATTCCATTAAGTCCAAATATAACAAATGGGCCTTTTATGTTTAATTGGGCCTAATGGGCCGAAATTGGTTTCTGGCAAATAGGGTGATTCCTTAATTGGGCTTTGGTATTTGAGTTTGACCCATATTGACCAAAGTCAATACCTTAAGGAATTAATTGAAAGCCCATTGGACTTTAATTAAAATACATTGGATGTTAATTGGGCTTTGAGACCCATTTAGATTAGATTTGGAATCTAAGTCGTAAAGGCGCATTAAAAAGTGTAATTATTTAATTTGGAATTAAATATAGAATTAGTATTGAATACGAATTAAATTAGATTTAAAATGTAGTTCGATATAATTCAAGAATTCGTACTTTGAGTACTTATTCTTAAACGAGTTGGACTCGCGCAAATCAAATCGTTGTTTGAACATTGGATGATCATTTTATTCAAAGATTAATTAATTGGATTAGATTGGTTGAATAACATGCTTTGTGTGAATACATGGATGTGTTGAATGAATAATGTATATCAGATGGATATTAGAAGGGAAAGGGCAATTTTGGAAATTGTTGTAAATTTAGAATTTATTAAATTGGACATGCGTGTCCAGCCTCTCTCTCGATTCTTTGTAATTGTCTTCTCACATAATTCCCCTCAATGTTAATGAGGTTTCTTTAATTGTATATATAATTGGGTAGAAGTTAGAATAGTGCTAGCCGAGGAGAGGAAATGGAGTGATTTGTTCTAGGAACAATCTGTGAGATATCCATCCGCATATCATTATTAATTTATTTACCGCGCCTTATTATGCTTTTAGAATGCATGCTTAAGGGTGTATGATGAGACCTAATCAAAGATAATAAATTGGTTGCCAATTTACGTGAAAAACCCTCAATAAATATAAAGTGTTTTCCTTCCATTGAGTGATTCTTACTGAAGATCCAAGATTGGCACTGGTTTGTTGGCCAAAGTCAAGACATTTGTCCATCGCGGATGTGTTTGAATCATGAAGGCTTTGTTCTATATCGTATGTCTTGTCCAATTTGTGATTTGTTGGCCAAAGTCAAGATCACTTCTTGTCCATCGACATCGATTACGAAGCTTTCCAAAGTGAATGGGTTCCGCTTAACTGGAATCATTAAGCTTTTTATTCCAAAGCCAATGCTTAGTTGATTCAGAGGAATATATTGGATATATTGGCATATATATTGTATATATGTTTCAGACTTGGAGGTCCACCTACCGGATCTAGGAATTGGATGAGATCCAATTGATCTTAGAGATCTACTTAGTTAAATATCATACAGCTTGTTGGCCAAAGTCAAGGTTGTGTGTTATTTAACGGGATCTTAGCCCACTAGGAAACTAGGTTTCCTGATTACTCAACAGAGGGTTAGAGGCTCGTCGAAAAATAGTGGGAGGCTAGTATTGAATTTGCAATTTCGTTCAAATACTTGGCTATACGCGCTTTCAAAATTATTTCGTCAATTATATTTATTAGTTGGACTAATATTTTATTATTTTTCTTGTAACAGTTAGACTGTACCCATACATCGTTAATTGAATAGTTTGACTATTGCAATTAAGATGACATGAAAGTTAAGCATTAGAGATATTATCACGGGCGATAATGACTTTAATGGCACAAACTTTCAAGACTGGGATATGAATCTCTGGATTGTCTGGGATTCGAGAAGTTGCTCTACACAATAGAGAGACCTTTTGGGCCTAAGCCCCGACCTGATCAGTTGCTTGAGCTAGAGCTTTAGAAGACTCATAGCGATGACAACTCGACTGCTCAATCGGTAATGCTTGCGCTATGACTCCACAATTCAGTCGTCAGAATAAGGGATTGGATCCCTATGAGATGATGGCGAAGTTGCATGATCTTCACCGATCTAATCTTGGATCGCAAAGATATGAGTTGCAGAAGAAGCTCTTCCACGCTCGCATGTCAGAGGGCACGTCTGTTGAGCATCATGTGTCACGGATGATTGCTGACATTGAGCAGCTTGGACAGATGGGCATTGTCTTTGAGGCTGAGACTTCAATAGATTTGATCTTACAGTCTCTCCCCGACACTTGGAGTGGGTTCATCATGAACTACAATATGATGAACCAAGAACAAACTCTTGGAGAGTTGATGTCCACATTGCGTGAAGTAGAAAATGAGCTTCAAAAGAGCAAGAAGCGTGAGGCGCACTTCGCTTCAACATCTCAGACTCCGAGGGCTTGGCCCAAGGCGTCTGGAGGTGTAAAGAAGAAGAAGAAAAAGAAGGGCAAGGCCAAATCGTCAAAACCTTCTGGGAAGGGTAAGGACAAATCCCAAGATGTATGTCTGCAGTGCGGAAGCGGGGTCATTGAAGCGTGACTGCCGCGAGTACAAGGCACACATGAAGGAAATCAAAGGGGGCAAGACATCGGCTTCAGGTATGTTTGTTATAGAAATAAACATGTCTACTACTAGTTTTAAAAACTGGATTTTTGATTCTGGTTGTGGTACTTATATATGTACTGATGTGCAGGATCTACAGATTAGTAGGAGACTGGCCTCAGGAGAGATTGACTTCCGCGTTGGAAATGGGACACGAGTCGCCGTTTTGGCCGTTGGCACTTTTGTTTTGGAACTGCCCTCGGGGCATGTACTTAAACTTACAGACTGTTATTATGTACCTAGTTTGACTAGGAATATTATTTCTGTATCTATGTTAGCCCAATATGGGTACACTTTTGTATTTAGAAACACTGGGTGTTTTATGTATAAAAATGATATGGAAATTTGCACTGCTGATGTAAATAATGGTCTTTATATTTTGAATATGAATCAATCTCAAACATATAATATAACAAACAAAAGGCTTAAAGTAAGTAACAAAGATGAAACTTATATGTGGCATTGTCGTCTGGGACACATAAACAAGACACGTATATCCACACTTTCGAAGAGTGGGTACTTGGACGGATTTGATCCAAATTCATATGACGTATGCGAATATTGTTTATTAGGAAAGATGCCTAAATCACCTTTTAGCGGTAAATGTGCACGTGCCATCGAACTGTTAGCCCTCGTTTATAGTGATGTATGTGGGCCCATGTCTAGCCAGGCTAGAGGTGGATATGAATACTTTGTAACCTTTACGGATGATGCATCGCGTTATGGTTATGTGTATCTTATGAGACACAAGTCGGAAACCTTTGAGAAATTCAAAGAGTTTCGACACGAAGTAGAAAAATAGTCCGGTAAAAGTATTAAGACATTACGGTCGGACCGTGGTGGCGAATACTTAAGTAATGAGTTTCTTGATTACTTGAAAGAGTATGGTATTCTTTCACAGTGGACTCCTCCAGGAACACCGCAGTTAAACAGTGTGTCTGAACAGAGAAACCGAACTTTGTTAGACATGGTAAGGTCTATGATGAGTCGCACAAAGCTACCTATTTCCTTTTGGGGATATGCATTGAACAGTGCAATACTTATTTTAAATAAGGTTCCGTCAAAGTATGTTCAACAGACTCCGTATGAAATATGGACAGAAAAGAAACCAGGTTTCTCATTCCTGAAGATTTGGGTTTCTAAGCATACGTCAAACGTTTGGAAGGTACCAAACTAGAATCCAAATCGGATAAGTGTCTATTTGTAGGATATCCTAGGGAAACCAAATGATATTACTTCTATCACCCACAAGAGAACAAAGTATTTGTTGCTCTACATGCGGTTTTCCTTGAGAAGGAATTCATAAATGCAGTGATAAGTGGGAGGAAAGTAGAACTCGATGAAAATCATAGTGATACTGTTCCTGGCACAGAATCTTTAACGAAACATGAACAGTCCATCAGGGATGAGACTGTACAACAATCTTCGAATACACAAGAACCACATAGGTCGGAGAGAGTCAGAAAACAACCTGAGAGGTATGGGTTTCTGATCTCACCTCATGTAGATATTAATCTTATTGAGGAAGACGAACCGGCTACGTATGAGGAAGAGATACAAGGTATCGACTCCGGTTTATGGCAAGATGCCTTGAATTCCGAAATGGATTCCATGTACACCAACCAAGTTTGGACACTGGTTAATGCATCAGAAAGCGTAAAGCCTATTGGTTGCAAATGGGATCTCAAGAGGAATACCGACATGGATGGCAACATACAAATGTACAAAGCTAGGCTTGTAGCGAAAGGGTATCGTCAATGACATGGTGTCGATTACGATGAAACTTTTTCACCCGTTGCCATGATTAAATCCATTCGGATAATGCTTGCTATTGTTGCATATTTCGATTATGAGATATGGAAGATGGACGTCAAAACCGATTTCCTTAACGGAAACCTTTTTGGAGGATGTTTATATGCAACAGCCTGACGGTTTTTTCGTACCAAGACTTGCAAACAAGGTTTGTAAGTTAAATCGATCCATTTATGGATTGAAGTAAACATCGCATTCTTGGAACCAAAGTTTTGATGAGATTATAAAAGAATATGATTTCGTTCAAAACGAGGATGATCCTTGTGTATATAAGAAGGTTAGTGGTAGCGCACTGACATTCATTGTCCTTTACGTTGATGATGTATTGCTTATTGGCAATGACATTCCCATGTTAACATCGGTGAAAGCTTGACTTTCATTAAAATTCTCCATGAAAGATCTGGGAGAAGCAGCCTTTATTCTAGGAATAAAGATCTACCGGGATAGATCTAGAAAGCTGCTTGGACTTTCCCAGAGCATGTACATTGACAAAGTGTTGAAGAGATTCAACATGGATCAGTCCAAGAGGGGACTGTTGCCAGTGTCACATGGTGTCACTCTATCTAAGGACATGTGTCCTAAAACTCAAGATGAGAGAGACAACATGAGTCGAATATCGTTTGCCTCGGCAGTCAGATCGATCATATATGCCATGATTTGTACGCGACCTGATGTCTCATATGCTTTGAGCATGTGTAGTCGCTATCAGGCTGATCCAGGTGATGGTCACTGGATGGCGGTTAAGAATATCCTAAAGTATCTTAGACGAACTAATGATGCTTTCTTAATCTATGGAGATGAAGAACTTGAGGTAACTGGGTTTACCAACGCAAGTTTCCAAACCGATAAAGATGACTGTAAGTCGTAATCCGGGTACATATTTTGTTTGAATAACGAAGCAGTAAGCTGAAAATCTTCCAAGCAAGAGACTGTTGTCGATTTTAACAACAGAAGCAGAGTATATTGCTGCAGCTGAAGCATCAAAAGAGACAATTTGGATTCTTAAATTCCTAATTGGATTAAGAGTAGTTTCGTTAGCAGCTGAGCCAGTTCCATTGTATTGTGACAATAACGGGGCTATAGCGCAGGCTAATGAACTGCAGTCTCATCAACGATCCAAGCATGTTCTTCGACGTTTCCATCTGATTCGTGAGATCAAACATCGTGGCGATGTGAAGATCGAGAAGGTCGCATCAGAGGACAACATTGCAGATCCGCTGACGAAAGCTATTCCTCAGCAAATGTTTGAGCGACATGTACATAGTTCAGGTGTTAGATGCTTGAGTGACTGGCTATAGGCCAAGTGGGAGATTGTTGGACAATTATGACCCATAGCGTCACTATTTGTAAAAGACATTGTGGTTTTTGTACAAATTAACTCTGTGACAATGGAATATGCATTTTATCATTTTGTAATTTGATTACTTTAATATATAAATGATAAAAGTCCTTATTATTAGTTTCGAATTACAAGATATGAGACAGTATCAATCCATAACGGTTTAACCATTAAATATCCCTAGTCGTAGTATTATCGAGATTGGACATCGATAATGCGGAATAGACTAGTATAGCACTTGTGCGTGTTATGGAAGCGTAACATCATAGTTCTCATATATTTAAGTATTGGATACTTATGCAAGTGTGATAGGAGGTTGTGTTTACCGATGGTACGGAAATAGCTTCGCTCTGGATAGACCCATCAGAATCCCATTGGTAGTATGACTATGTGTCTATGGGAATCCGCATCAGGGTAGGTGTATTTGGTCTTAACCTGAGACTTGCATCGCTAGTACTTGCGACAATCAATATGCTTTGATTTTGGTCGTCCAGGACTTTAACAGGTTCTGTATACGCCTCTTCTGGGTTTATTGAGAATCGTAGTGTATTGGGTGTGATGTCAAGACGGAAGTATTACTTCAGTCATATGGAGATGATGATCACACAGGGATACAGAACTGGTACTCTAATTGGTTGCAACCATCGGGATAATATGACAAGGTCATGATTATACAATTATAGAGACTAGTATCTCATTGAACAAGGGAAATTTTTTTTTCTTTCTTTCAAGCTAGCACTTACTAGAATCATATCAAGGTGTTAGGAAACCTATCCTTGAGCTTGGAATCAACAACAAAGCTTGGAGCTTGGATTTCAATTCAAATGAGGAGTTTGGTCGAAACTTCAAGGAAGCAATTTTTGTGTTCAACGCATCCAACATCCGTTCTTTATAAGTATGATTCCGCCATACTTCATTATTTATTCACATTATTTCATTGTTTAAATGATCTTGGGAACACTTTAGAAACCAAACATTAGGATGTCACAATGGTGTTTGGCTCTTTGGAATTTTGAATACTCTCACAACACTTGTGAATATTTGAAGTTATTCACTCTTTTCTCTAAAATCTTTCTCACAACAATTGTGTCAATGAATGCAAAGTGTTAACCTTAGGAAGTGAGAGAAATGGTAGAGATTATATTCTCTTACACAAGCCAACTAACCTTGTCATTAAGCATCTAATGCTGTCTTACAATGGCCAACACAAAAATGTGAATGCCATACCAAAGCATAAGAAATGTTAAGCTAAAGACAATGACTTTGTCATTAAGCATTCAATGCTTTCATTCAATGGAAAACACATAAATGTGGAGGCCATACCAAAGCATAAAATGCATTAGCTAGTGACAAAACTATTAGGTGTATCCAAGCCACCTAATAGACATAATTGCTTGGATGACATGGTAAGCCATATGGCTTTGTCTTCAATGGTAAATAAAAATCAATATATTAATAATGATTTATTTACCTTCAATTATGTTGTAGTAATTATCTCATAATTATTACTAACTTGATTATCTCATAATCAAAGAATTCTAGAAAACATTAAGTTAAACTAATTTAACATAGTTTTCATTTATGACAATAAATATTATTAATCTCATTAATAATATATAAATAAATATAATGTGAGCATATAATTAGACAATCTAATTATATTAGGTTTGCTACAGTTAATCGAGCTAGTACGGGACCAAATTGACCTAAGGTTCCGAGCTCCAATAATTCCGAAATTTTAATTATTATGAATTATTAACTCTGCGTTATTCCACTAAAAGCTCGAAGTTGAACTCTGTTAACATAGATGGATTAAATAAACCAAACAACTTTGGTGTCCATCGATATAGTCATTACATATGGATATAGCCATTCACAAATATCTCATAAATAGAGCCGGGCCAAAAGTCCGTTAAAACCCCTCTAAATATTTTGTCTCTTAAGCACCATTGATTCTATAATGAACAATTAATTCATAACATTTATGAATATAAAAATTTCTATTCGCAATAGAAAAGTTGAGCGCTCAAATTGTTCAAGTCCCGAATCAACTCTTAAAAGAGATATTCATCTGCTTCTCGTAAGAATGAGTGAATTCTATATCTATGTAAAACGTTCCCAGCTACATACCAAACCATATCCCCAAACCTAGTTATTGGCCAGGAATGCAACACCAACCTCACCATAGTAAATCAAATGACATAGTCTGTCATGCAAGAGTTCATAGTACACTCAGGATTAAGATCGAATCCATATATGACCATCTATTAGATAAAATGAATTTCTTCAGTTAACGAATATTAAAAGAAATTCGTATTTATCTGAGTCCAGTCCTATATGATCTCATCATACAAGGTGCCTCCATTCCTATGTTACTACATGAACGATCCCAGATCAAGGTCGTCATACAAGTATAGAATGGACCGCAACTATAGATAAACCACAAACAAAGTACCATATTTGTTTGCTCTCTATGGACTATTTGGGTTACTAACTTCAGACTTAAATCCTCTTGTGCATCAAACATACACTAAGTCTGAAGGTACAATAGTAATCAAGGTAAACAAGACAATTGGACAATATGCGATATAAATCAAACAACTTTGATAAAATGAATAATGCATTTATTATTATTACAATAATCAATTCCGTTTACAGTACATGAAGCTTTAGGACATAAATCCCAACAATCTCCCACTTGGACTAGAGAAATGGGACATGTCATGTAATCCTAAACCCTTTAGGTGACCTTCAAACACTTTAGCCGATAAGGTCTTTGTAAACGGATCAGCCAGATTGTCTGTGGATGGAATCTGTGTGACAACGACTTCTCCTCTCTGATGAGGTGATATTTCCTCTAAATATGCTTACCCCTCTATGATGAGGTGATATTTCCTCTCAATATGCTTACCCCTCTTGTGGCTTCTTGTTCTTTGAGTTCGCCACTACACCACTATTATCGCAATAAAATATGAGTGGTTTATCAATATCTGGAACAACTTCCAGATCTGCCAAGAACTTATGGAGCAAGACTGCTTCCTTAGCTGCTTCACAAGCTGCTACATATTCAGCCTCCATGGTGGAGTCAGCAATACAATATTGCTTAATGCTCCTCTATACTATAGCCGCACCACCTAGGGTGAACACTGATCCAGATGTTGATTTCCTAGAATCGACATCTGTATGAAAATCAGAGTCTGTATATCCCCTCAGAATCATATCTTGACTTGTATATACACACATATAATTTCTCGTTCTCCGAAGATACTTGAGAATATGTTTCACCACTACCCAATGATCTAATCCTGGGATGGATTGAAACCTACTGACTATTCCCACTGCAAAACAGATGTCCGGTCTCGTGCATAACATAACATACATAAGACTTCCAACTGCTGAAGCATATGGTATATGTCTCATCTCCTCAACTCCTTGAGGTGTCTTAGGAGACTGTTCCTTAAACAAATGAATTATATGCCTGAAAGGTAATTACCTTTCTTGGAATTCTGCACACCAAATCGCACAAGAATCTTGTCGAATAGGTTGCTTGAGACATTGCTAACAATCGTTTTGCGATCCTAATGATCTGGATCCCAAGTACAAACTTGATAATCTTTCATTGGATTGTGTCATATCTTCAATGGATCTTTCATTTAGATCAATGAATAACAAGATTATCTCCACAATTACATTTGGAAATAGCTAGCCAGATTTTACGTCCGATAATATCTTTACATCATTCCATGAGTAATATATCATCAACGTATAACACAAGGAAAACCACATTCCCATCAATGATGCACTTGTAGACACAAGGCTCATCGATGTTCTGCTTAAAGTTATAAGACTTTATCGTAGTATCAAACCTTATGTTCCAAGATCTAGATGCTTACTTAAGTCCATAAATGGACATTTGCAACTTGCAAACTTTTTGCTCTTGACCTTGGGTAATGAACCCTCTGGTTGTACCATATAGATACTCTCATCAAGATTGCCATTCAAGAATGCAGTCTTGACGTCCATTTTCCAAATCTCATAGTCATAATATGCGGCAATGGAAAGCAGAATCCTGATGGATTTAAGCATGGCTACTGGCGAGAAAGTTTCTTCATAGTCAACTCCCACTTTGTAGGTATAACCCTTTGCCACTAGCCTAGCCTTGAAAGTCAGTACTTTCCCATATATTCCTGTTTTTATCTTGTAGATCCACTTGCAACCTATGGATTTTACTCCATCAGGTTGATCTACAAGTTCCCAGACCGAGTTAGAGTACATAGACTCCATCTCGAGGGTCATGGCTTTGAGCCATTCCTCTTTATCAATATCTTCCATTGCACTATGATAGGTCAATGGATCATCTATACCATCACAAGATGCAACAACTTGCACCTCACCATTTCCAAGATAGCGTTCAGGTTGTCTTACAACCCTCCCACTACGTCTAGGTGGTATAGTATCCTGATAAACTTGTATCTGACTTTCAGATGTAGAAGGTGTAATGTCTTTGTCAACATTTGACAATGGTGTACTGGTATTACCAGCAAGTAACTCCTCAAGTAACACTTTACTTCAAGGTTTGAAATCTCTCATATAGTCCTCCTCAAGAAATGTAGCATTTGTTGACACAAATATTTTATTATCTTCTGGACTATAAAAGAATCCACCTCTAGTTTCCTTAGGATAGCGTACAAATAGGCACACTTGTGAACATGGTTCTAACTTAGTAGTCTTGTTCTTTAGCACATGTGCCGGACACCCCCATATGCGGAAATGTCGCAAACTAACTTTACGACCATTCCACAACTCTAAGGGAGTCATAGGAACAGACTTAGAAGGAACTACATTCAGGATATACATTGCAGTTTGCAATGCATACCCCCAGAATGAACTAGGTAGAGTGCTATAACTAAAAATTGATCTCATCATGTCTATTAGGGTCCGATTTCTCCTTTCTGCAACACCATTTTGTTGTGGTGTTCCAGGTGCTGTGAGCTGTGAAACAATTCCATGCTCAACAAGAATTCCTCAAAATCTCTATCAAGGTATTCTCCTCCATGATCTGATCATAGATTTTTGATGCTTTTACCTAACTGGTTCTCAACCTCAGCACGATACTCTTTGAACTTTTCAAATGTATCTGACTTGTGCTGCATTAGGTAAACATACCCATATTTGGAATAATCGTCAATGAAAGTGACGAAGTATTCAAAACCACCTCGGGCTTTTACATTCATCGGTCCGCAAACGTCCGAATGTATTATCTCAAGTGTTTCTTTGGCTCTTATCCCTTTTCCAGTAAAAGGTCTCTTGGTCATTTTGCCTTCTAGACAGGATTCGCAGACAGGTAAAGTACCGAGTTTTAACTGATTTAAACTCCGTTCTTAATTAGTCAATATATCCGGTCAAGGTTAATGTGACCAAGTCTAAGGTGCCATAAATAGGTATCATCATGAGAACTCTTTTCCGTTTAGTTTTAGATCTTTCAATCTTAAACATTTCAATATTAAGCAGTGATTCATGCATTAACGGCCTTAATACATATATTGTTTTCGAAGTTTCTCGTGCATATGTTTAATCCATTTCTACTAATAATAACTGACTTATTATTAAATGAAATAGAAAAACCACATTCCATAAGTTTTGTTACAGAAATCAAATTCCTGCGAAAACCGGAATGATATATAGCACTCCATTCAAATATAAATAACTTTTATTAAAATTCAAATTTGAAAACTCCATTGCTCTTGCTGAAACAGCATCCCATGTCCCAACTCTCATGGTAAAACTACCTTCAGTAAGGTCCCTCCATGAGTCAAGTAGCTGCAAAGAACAACAAACATGGTTAGTGGCACCAGAATCAACAATCCATATGGATTTATCATCCTCCACTAAAAGAACTCAATAACAAGTAAATCATATTTACCAGTATTCTTATTCTCTTTAAGCTCTGCAAGGTATTTTGGACAATTCCTTTTCCAATACCCTTGTTGTTCACAATGGAAACATTTTCCTTTGGCATTGGTTCATTTGGAGCTTTTGTTGTTCTTCTTTTTCATTGTTTTTTACTTTGCCTTCCAATTGCCTTTCTTCTTCTTCTTTGCAGATTTAGAAGATTCGGCAACATTTGCCTCGGCATTGGGCCTACGAGGACCGTTCATAACGGACTCGTAATTGGTGAGCTCATTCAGCAGTTCAGTCAATGTGAAAGTCAACTTGTTCATTGAACAGTTGCTCTTAAACTGCAGGAAACTCTTCGGAAGGGTTTCCATGATCATTGTCACCTAGCTTAGCACATTGATACGTGCACCATGGGTTTCAGCCATATTAAGATGAGCCATCATCCTTAACATATGGTCTCGGACTGATGTGCCTTCCTTCATTCTAACGGTCAATACAGAGGCAATTTCCTCATGTTGTTGCCGGTCTGAAGGTTGCCCAAACATGTTCTGTAATGACTGCATAATCATTGATGTTGTCTCCATAGGCTCATGTTGTGCAGCAAGAACCTCAGACATGGATGCTATCAAATAGCTATGGGCTTTCTCATCAGCTTTAATCTAATTATTATAGGCATTTCGTGCAGCTCTGACAGCATTTGGTGCTGGCTCAGGAGGACATTCCTCCATGAGGACAAATTTAAGGTCTTCACAGACCAAAATAGCATTCATGTCACTTTTCCATTTAACATAATTATCCCCGGTTAATTTTTCTTGTTGTTTGATAATGGAGATTATTGCAGATGCCATTGCTGAAAAAATAATAAACGTGCATTCAACATTCATTCGTCGCATATTAAAATTGTCAAACATTTAGGCATATAATTAAACATGATGCATGATCAATGTATAATGAATTAGAAACCTAAAAGAATTACTATGCCACAGTTATCTATCATCCCACAAATAAGTGCCGCCGTAGGGTAGGTCAAGTATTCGCATGATAGACTGAGACATTCTCAATTGATTAATATATCTGAAATAACTCTTATCCTATATTAATCAACTACCGTTATTTTGATCAATGAAGCTTTGATTAACAACTTAATCATTCTTTGTGAGTGTGACCCATTCATTTCGGAACCCTTGGACTTAACTAGTGAAGTACCGCCATAGGGTAGGTCAAATCACCAGATACATCTAGAGTCCATATCCTTTCGAAATCCAAACCTGATATTGACCCAAAAAGGACACCATCCGTAGGGGGACGAAAGCAAAGCCGTCTCGAGGCGCCTATTGAATCTCGTGTTTCTGGATAACAATGGAGATCGCGGGATATATTGTGGTATACCCCTCTCCCACTCACTATTTTAAAAAGTATGGTTTCTATTTCACTAGTATCTTAAAATCTCTAGCTTATAACCTTAATTAATACTAGTTGATAATTTAATGATCTAACCAATTTTAACTCTTAAAATTTTATTCACTAATCCCGATTAGTCTCTACTAACCAATTAACTTAATTAAACTAATTTAATCAAGTTGTTATAGTGATCTAATCAATTTAACTCTTAAAATACTAGTCCACTTATAGGTTTTAAAATTTAGAATTCAACGAATGGACTATATGTCATAAAACCATTTAATAGATTAAAAGTACGTTATTTACTCCAAAGGTACGTGGAATTGTATCCTGAGTGCAAACCAAATTACCGTCCATTCGGAAGCGGCTATGGAATTTATATCCAGGTTTCCATCCGATATACAAGGAAAATAATGTACTCATAATGTCCATTTGTTCTTAAACTTGAATTCGTAATTTTTAAACCTTTAAACTAATTAATCTTATTAATTATTACATGCATCTTATATTCTAATTTAACTTTTAAATTTACATAAAATCATATGTTATGACATGAATATCAAGCATGTCTACATGTTATGGCATGTGAAAATGCAAGAGTAGGCACCCTAGGCTATATGACATGTTAATAAATAATTTAAAACATATATATATGCTCAGGTCTGGGCTGAAAACGTTCGTGTAGCGTTCGTTAGGAGTTCGAACATTTCCAAGTAGTAGCATCACGTTTGAGTTGCGTTTGACTGGCGTTCGAACGCATGTCGTCCTGTCGAAACACTGGTACTTTATTTACTCCGTTCCGGGGATTCCAGAGTCCATTTTGGTCCACGTTTTTTACTACAGACTCGTAACAGAATGTAGTTTTACATACATCCATAAATTGCATTAACCGGGCTCTTATTTTTTCTATACTAATCTAATTAGTAGTATAATAAATCCAAGGAATCCATTGGTCTTCAAATCTTGCTCCATGGTATGTTGTTGAGTTCTTCGCGGAATAGGTTCGTAATGAGTCCTTTGCGGAATCGGATCCTCCAAGTTACAAATTGAGTTGCAAAATGGACTTATTACAAAGGAAATGAACTTACAACACTTGAAAGAATATGACCCTATAGTCTTACATTTCCAATACTAAAAATAAGAGCCGAAAAAATTAACGATTAACGCAATACATTCATCACATGAATTAAAGTAAACAATCATCACATGAACATTAAGAAAAAACATTCATCTCATGAATCTAATTGTGTCTACTCATCACAACATGCATTTTAATAATCTAGATCTCATATAATATATTTTAAAACTAAAATGAGAAGGGTTAAGAAAAATTTTCAACCTTAAGCTCTCGATGACAATTGTAGCAAACCATTTTCTTTTGCACGGCGGAAGTTGCTTGTGGTGGCACCGGTCCGGTATGGATCTTTAAAATTTTCTTTGCCTTCTCCCTTTGTTGTAGTAGCCAAGATCAATCCTTTAGTGTCCAACACTTGGATCAACCACTCGATCTTCCGAACAATGACTCGAAACCAACAAACCGAAGTGTGGGCTTCACTCACAAAGATTAAACCTCTAAACTATTTAGAGATTTAGGATGTCACAATGGTGTTTGGCTCTTTGGAATTTCAAATACTCTCACAACACTTGTGAATATTTGAAGTTATTCTCTATTTTCTCTCAAATCTTTCTCACAACAATTGTGTGAATGAATGCAAAGTGTTAACCTTAGGAAGTGAGAGAAATGGTAGAGATTATATTCTCTTACACAAGCCAACTAACCTTGTCATTAAGCATCTAATGCTTTCTTGCAATGGCCTACACAAAAATGTGAATGCCATACCAAAGCATAAGAAATGTTAAGCTAAAGACAATGGCTTTGTCATTAAGCATTCAATGCTTTCTTTCAATGGCAAACACATAAATGTGGAGGCCATACCAAAGCATAAAATGCATTAGCTAATGACAAAACTATTAGGTGTATACAAGCAACCTAATAGACATAATTGCTTGGATGACATGGTAAGCCATATGGCTTTGTCTCCAATGGTAAATAAAAATCAATATATTAATAATGATTTATTTACCTTCAATTATGTTGTAGTAATTATCTCATAATTATTACTAACTTGATTATCTCATAATCAAGACTTGATTATTCATAATCAAAGAATTCTAGAAAAATTAAGTTAAACTAATTTAACATAGTTTTCATTTGTGACAATAAATATTATTAATCTCATTAATAATATATAAATAAATATAATGTGAGCATATAATTAGACAATATAATTATATTAGGTTTGCTACAGTTAATCAGCTAGCACGGGGACCAAATGGACCTACGGTTCTGAGCTCCAATAATTCTGAAATATTAATTAAACTCTTTAATCAAATATTACGAATTATAACTCCACGTTATTGCACTAAAAACTCGAAGTTGACCTCTCATTACCGTAGATGGATTAAATAAACCGAACAACTTCAGTGTCCATCGATATAGTCATTACATATGGATATAGCCCTTCACGGATATCTCATAAATAGAGTCGGGTCAAAAGTCCGTTAAAACCCCTCTAAATATTTTGTCTCTTAAGCACCATTGATTTTATAATGAACAATTAATTCATAACATTATGAATATAAAATTTTCTATTCGCAATAGAAAAGTTGAGCGCTCAAATTGTTCAAGTCCCGAATCAACTCTTAAAAGAGATATTCATCTACTTCTCGTAAGATGGAGTGAATTACATATCTATGTAAAACGTTCCCAGCTACATACCAAACCATATCCCCAAAATACGTAGTTATTGGCCGGGAATGCAACACCAACCTCACCATAGTAAATCAAATGACATAGCCTGTCATGCAGGAGTTCGTAGTACACTCAGGATTAAAATCGAATCCATATATGACCATCTATTAGATAAAATAAATTTCTTCGGTTAACGGATATTAAAAGAAATTTGTATTTATCTGAGTCCAGTCCTATATGATCTCATTCATACATGGTGTCTCTATTCCCATGTCACTACATGAATGATCCCGGATCAAGGTCGTCATACAAGTATAGAATGGACCGCAGCTATAGATGAACCACAAACAAAGTACCATAATTGTTTGCTCTCTATGGACTATTTGGATTACTAACTTCATACTTAAATCCTCTTGTGCATCAAACATACACTAAGTCTTAAGGTACAATAGTAATCAAGGTAAACAAGACAATTAGACAATATGCGATATAAATCAAACAACTTTGATAAAATGAATAATGCATTTATTATTATTACAATAATCAATTCTGTTTATAGTACATGCAGCTTTATGACATAAATCCCAACAGTACATCCCTAAGGTATTGCATTTTTCTTCATATGTTTTCCTCATCTCACTATATAAAGGACACTCTTGGGCCAGATGGTCACTCCCTTTACATACAAAACATGCCTCGTGAGGTTCTAGCTGGGCTACTGCATGTATAGTCTTGCCATCTTTGGATACTAAGGTTCTTATCTGTATAGTTAATAGCTCAACTTGTGCTTTAAGACTATCTTCTTCCCTAAAGTGGTGTATGCCTTTGCTAGAAGGAGTGTGGTGTGTCCTATCAGTGCTATCAATGGCATTAGGTCCAGTCCAAGTGTGAGATTTCTCAGCTAGGTCATTTAAGTACTCTAATGCCTTATCAGGGTTCTTTTAGATGAACTCACCATTACACATTGTCTCCATGAATTGGCGCTCTCTAGGGGTTAGACCGTCATAAAAATAACTTACTAAGCACCAACTCTCATACCCATGGTGAGGACAACTAGCTAACATCTCCTTTTACCTCTCCCAAGTTTGATAAAGAGTTTCATTGTCCTTCTGGGAGAAGGTAGAGTTTGTCTTTTCAAGACATTTGTCTTATAGTGTGGGAAGTATTTGTTAAAGAATGCATGTATCATCTCACCCCATGATCCTAATGACCGAGGTCGTAAGGAATACAACCAGCTCTTAGCTCTATCCTTAAGGGCAAATGGGAAGAACTTAAGTCTAATTGTGTCAGTAGTGCCAAACCGGTCATGGAAAGTTGCTACAACCTCTTCAAACTATATAATGTTCACATAAAGTTTCTCGTTATCTAAACCATGAAAGGTTGAGCGATATTGTATCATTCCAGGTTTAAAATCTATATGTGGTGCATTAGGAGGAAACATTATGCATGATGGTGTAGCTGTGCGTGTGGGATGAAGGTACTCTTCAAGAGTCATAATGGTTGGTCTGTCGTACTCACTAATGCTGTGTGTGCTAGATGTAGATGGTGTGGCAAAAAGATTATCAAACAGACATTCTGAGTCTGAATTTTCCTCTTCAATCCTAACAAATCTACAAAGTCGGTCTCTACGTCTAGGCATGCAATTAAACACAAGTGAAATGTGAAACAAACAAAAATCAAAATCAAAATAAAATAAACTAAAAATCAAAATCAAAACTAAAACTAAACAGAAATTAAATAAATAAAATAGAAAAAAAATAACAATGAAAAAATAAAGACGGAACGAAGTTACGCTTTTGTTGTTAACTAAGCAAACCTGTTCCTTTAGATTGTAAACCGTCTCCCCGAAAACGACGCCAAATTTTGATTACGCCCAAAAAGTACCTGCGGCTATCGCAGTATAGTTGGGGTTTCGATTCCTCAGAGAGCTGGTTATAAGGAACTAATTTACTTAAACAAAAAAGTTAGCAATAACTTAATGAAAAGATAAAGATTGAGTTGGTAATATGAAATAAAAACTACGAAAAATACGTTGAGACTTATCAATCGAGAGAGCAGCAAAGCGTCGAGAATCCCTCTTGTATCAAATTCCTATATTCAGTTATTGATTCCTTTTATTACTCAATTGAAGGTTTCACATCCCAAGCCATCAATCGGAAAATATTCAATTCAAAACAAAGAAAATTCTAAGGTAATCGATGAATTATCTTCTCTATGTTAACAACACATAAAGTCATCGTTATGACCTATCTAACGTCGACAATATACCCTCAGGCAATACTGCAGCAGAAGACCAACTCATAAAATAAATTTACCAGTCACAATTGGGTTCTCCAATCACACATAGAAGAAGCATGACTATTCATATATGCAAGTTGATAAAACACAGTCTCTGGATTCATATAATCATAAAATAATAAAGAATAACAAAACATCGATTGTATTAAACATTAAAAAGTACTTAGGAATCAAAAACATAAACATAAGAACTTAAATAGAAGAGTTCATCCTTAGCTTTGCCTAGGAGATTAATTCTCCATATAGAAGAGAGACATAGCCAGGATAGATCGGAAGAACATCCTGTCTGGCTTGTGGCTTCAAATCATTGTTTGTGTTTTTTTCTCTATTTTTCTCCTATTTCTCCTCTTTTAGGGTTTGGACGAAGTTGGGTTTATATAGAGAAGTCTCGGAGTCATTGTACTCATCAAACACGACTAAATTAAGTTTATAGGTTCTTCTGGGGCTTCGCGGGGCTGACAAGTGGCGTCGCGGCGCTCAACTTGTTGGAAAACGTATGGGAAGTGAAACTGGTGGCGCATCGCGACGCGCGTTGAATTTTCTAGATTTTTCTTTTTTCATTTTCGCTCTTCCTGCGTGCTTCAGATGCGTCCGTATGGTCCCAAAACATGTGTAATGGTTCCATTCTTCATGTTCATTGCTTCTTAATAACAAGACACAAAATAAACTATAATTAAGATTAAATACATGATAATTAAGTTGAGTTAGCGATGTTCAATGTACAATTTCATGTACTTATCAGGATCCGTTCGGACGAAGTTCATCTTATACTTATTATAAAATAGGTAATGAGTCATGTACGAGCATTGTGTCTGTAAGCCAGCCGTATGTATGTGTTGTTGAATGATATGATCTTTGATGTAATGGTTGTTGTGTCTGCTTCGTGGTTGGTTGTTTGATGTTCGTAAATGTTTCTGAGTGTATGTGTATGATAGAACTCGTGTTATGTATGTATCGTGTATGCTTATGTGAAATGAATGGATGGTTTGAAACCGATGAGAATACCAGAGTTTGTAAAGCGTGTTTGCCAAGTCGTAATGGTATATACGTATATGTATAAGAATTACGATATTGTATTTGCATGTATATAAGATAAGTATGTTTTGAATTGAAAGAAGTGTGATTATTTCATCAATTTGATGATATTTCAAAAAAACGCTTAATCGTAATAAAGTGTAATAAGTTTGACTCCACACCATTTATAATGGAAATGAATTTGATGTAAAATGACTTATTTATGATGCTCGGGTCGATGCTTTGTGTGATTTGGATATTTGGCCAAAAGATTGACATATATGTGAATATGTAGTTTTGAAAATTTGTCATGGTAAAGTATAAAGAATAATAAAAGTTGGTAAATTTGAACTTGTAACAATTTATTAATTCTGTTAATCTGTTGGTTTATTTGACTAGTGTGTTTATGGTAGCATGGTTACTTACTGAGTTCTTAAAAGTCACACCAAACCAGTTTGCTAGTTTTGCAGGTTGGCTTCCAGATTGGTCAACCACGACAGCTTTGGAAGTCATGCTTGAGACGCGAATCGCCCAAACGGCAGTCACCCTCGCAAGTGTCCTGTGAGAAGTTTAGAAGTTTAAAAATTTTAGGATATTTTGGTTATTATTTTATTTTGTCGTGCTGAGCACGCTGTTTGTATATATATATATATTAGTAAATGTTTTGATGGTTTATGATGTGGTGGGCACAGAGCCCTTGAGTGTTGATAGATGATGTGGACGGAGCCCTTAGGATATGATTTTGATGAGATTTGTGTGGACCTTTGGTCCTTTTATTTGTTTAACATCTTCTTAGATTCCATTTGATGCTGGACTGTGATCCAGGTAGTCCAATTTTAGGATACATCATGCCAAATTTTCTGAAAATTCAGAGGCTTGTGGAGATGGGTCAATCTTATTTCATGCCAGTAGCATCCTATCTCTGGCGGGATGTTACAGGGATCAACTCTTGAGATTTAAAATTTAGAGAACTCTTACTTTTTATAATATATAAATTGTCATTATTACCTAGTTAATTTACTTAAGGAATTAATTACGCCAAAACATATAAAAACCATCTATAAAGGCAGTGATAATATTTGTCTACAACAAGTCCATTTAGGTACTCAATTATGACAAAATATAAAACCTTCCATATATATGGTAACAAAATTTATTAATAATTAGTCCAAATTTAAATTAAATATTAGTCTTTAGATTATAATTCATATATTATAATATAAGTAAGAATAATTTATATTCTCATATTAAGATCTTCACCCTTTATCCCAACAGAATGAAATTAGTTACTCATGATTTGAATAAAACATACATAATTTTATCACTGAAAGAAAAAAAGAAATTATAACAAAGCTTGAAAATAAAATGCACAAGAGCTGAAACTCCACAAATTCTCAGAGAGAAATATGGAAATTAGACTGCAGAACTGAGGTGCTAAACACCTCTATTTATAGAGGTGCTCAACACATCTAATTGCAATTGCATGGAAATTATTGCAACTGCTAGGTAATTGCATGTGATGGAGGGGGCCATCCACCGCTAGCATTTATTATTATTATTATTTTTTATCTTTTTGTTTACATATAGCACATTTTGGATTTTTCATCAATTTGGCCTTGACAACATCAAAACTAGAAAATCTTGTAAAGCGCAAAGTTGTGGATATTTGAGTTTTCTTTCATCTAGAACTGAAATTGCCTCAATCTGATATCAGATTAAAACATAATGGCCAAAATACAAAAATTACACAAGGTTGGAATTTCCGAAATTGTACATTGTTAGAACTCCATTTTAAGTTTCTGGCCTCAAAAATCCAAATGTCACGTCCTTTTTTTCTAGTTATGCATCCAAAGTATTATTTCACCTACATAAGAAATAAAAATCACAATAAAAATATATAAAACATAAATTTAATTATTATTTCATAAATGTGCTAAATTAAGGGGATTAATGAAACTATAAGTATAAAATGATTACTTTCTCTTTATTAAAAGTACACTTTTTAGTGTTCATCAACGTACATATGCAAAATTAATCATTATTGAGATGTGAGTTTTTACATTGGGCTACCTCAGGATTACCCACTAAAATACATGTACAAGTTACATGGAAGGACCACGTGCATTCTCAGAAGGGTCGGGAGGGGCAGAAGTGAAAGACGAGTGACATAAAACTCCCTGAGTTTGAGGCACCGTGGACACATGGACCGGATCAGGGATGGCTTCAACTTCCTCTTGGATCGGGCCAAAGGCCTCTTCATAGGACATCTCTCCCTTGGCCACCTTCGGAACTTTGTGAAGCATCCCCAGGTCCAAGCCAAGTTGCACCATTTCTATCAGTTCTATGGATTCCACCAGCTCTTCAATTTTAGCCCTCACTTTGGTGGTCTCAAGGTGTTCGGAGAGCTCGACCTATAAACTTCTCAACTCATCTAGGGACTTGGCCAGCGCATCCCAAGCATCGTTGACCGGCGTTGTCACACGCGTATAACGCAAGCGCACGTATCGTTCAAGTAGTATAAAAAGTATCGATCCCACGAGGACTTAAAACCTTTTATTAATTTATGAAGCTAAATATTTACTAGTATCTAATGGATTGGTTGTTTGATTTGAAAGTGATTTTAAACTTAAAACAAGTAAATAAAATTGCTCAAAAATAGATTGAAGAAAATTCAAATTTATAAAACTATCCAGGGTTGTGAATCTTTTCAATATCTTTTAAAAGATGAAGTGGTTATTTTACGTTTGTGTAATATATTGATTTATTAACCTGGAACAAGAAATTATGTAAAAGCCACTTCCGATGGTCAACTACAAATACCCAGTGTAACTCAATTAACCATATTCCTATATCAACCAAGTTACCTGAATTCATTAAGTGCAAGTACCTATTATGGCTACCCCGCCCGACAGGTTTATTCCTATCCTGTAAGGAAATCTATTAAAGGGTTATCTATCCTCAAGGAAGATCGTGGGTTATTAAGTCTAAGATCTTTAACCTAAAATCCATTTTCCAAGTTCATTTTAAGTTTACCTGATCAATCTTATTAATGTCCAGTTAACAAGAAGCATTAAGTATAAGACTTAATAAATAAACCTTTAGATTACCCAAACTGTAAATTAACCCCTTATAAACCGGTGATATTGGATTTCATCACAACCTCAGATAATTGACTTAGTTACAACTCATAACTAGGGCTGGTAAAAACTTAAATAAAATAAAAGACATAAATTAAATTGCTGAAAAGTAAATGCTGAAAGTAAATTGCTGAAAAGTAAAAGCTGTAAAGTAAAAGCTGAAAAGTAATTACTGGAAATTAAAAAATATAAAAATACAATAAAAGAAAATATTGAGGTTAAAGGATCCACTTTTATCACTACTATTTTAGATATCTCCCTTAATATAATATATTAAATTTGCGTGATAATTACCAACCAGCCATATAGGCGGTATCCTCATTAAGTCAAATTAATAATAAATTACCTACGACCAATCAGGCAGTATCCTCATTAAGTGAGGTTTTAACTAGTTTATATATTATATTTAAGGGAGATTAATCTAAATATTAGTAATAAAAGCTTTACCTCTTACCCCAGCAAGGGGGAGTTACCTCCTCATTACTGAAAAATAAAAATTGAAAATTACAGAAAGAAAAATACTTTGCGTAAAAGTAAATTGCTGAAAGTAAAGACTGAAAAGTAAAGAAAAGAAAGTGTAAAAGCGGAAATTAATTATTAAAAGCTGTAAATAAACAAGCAAGATACAATCTTCTTAGTATTCTTAAGGAATTACATAGAAAAATATATGAATTCAAATATGAAATTTGGCCTTCTATTTATAGGCAACAGTTGGCCCTGAGCGTCGCGACGCGCACGTCATTGCGCATCGCGATGCACGTTGATCTTCGACGCTTGTCACGCCTTTTGCTGAGATGTTGACATGTGTCAGAGGCTGAATGATTAACTCAATAATTGTGCTAACGTGGCATTGACTGAATTATTAACTCAATAATTGTACTGATGTGGCGATGTTGATTATCGGCAGCATGTGATGATGACACGTGTTTGGCGCACGTTAGCATGATTTGGTGTGATGTTGACATGTGGCACGCACACGTTAGAAGATTTGGCGCACGTTAGCAGACAGCGCATGTTAGCATGGCGCACGTTAGCAAGGCACATTTTAGAAAATCTTCTCTGTTGTGACACGTGTCCGGTGCATGTTAGCAGAATTCGGCGCACGTTAGCGGTTGCGACGCGCCAAATGACAGTTTTGCCCTTTTTGTCTGTTTTTCACTGTTTTGGCCCCAAATCATCTCCAAAGAGTCCCGAAACCTTATTTATCTACAAAATAACACAAAACACATCAAAATATTCACAAAACTCAAGAAACTATACAAAATATTAGGTCAAATGAGTGGGAAATAGTGATACATTTACCACTCATGACACCCCAAAACCTAACATTTTGCTAGTCCTCGAGCAAAATTAAAAAAATAAAATAACATAAACATCTTTAAAATAAAATTAAACTAAGCCATTTTCGTAGGGATCACGGTTGCATTTAGCGTATGCAACATGCCTTTAAACCCTTAGGTGTCCCTAGTGGACAAGTTATAATCTCGTGAGGGCTTACAACAACGATACCCACAAACGTTTGATAAAAGTAAAAATATAGTGAAATTAATGCACACAAAAGCAAAAAGAAAAGAGAAAATAGAATAAAGAAGTTAGCGACTAAACAGGTGAAACTTCTTATCCAAGTGAATAGTTGTTTTCTTTCTTTCTAAATTACCGAATAAGTGAATTCTCCGATTATTTTTACCATTTTCCATACACACAGCCAACAAAATATTAATCAACTCATTTTTGCCCACAATAGTCACAAGTGTAATTGAGAAGTGAATAATATTTTTGTCCTAAAATTATATCAGAATTCACTTCTTTTTTAGGCAATGGAATATTTTTCTAATATTTTTTTATTTATATACAATATCAACCATCCATGTAGCGAGCTTTGGGTCAGTGACTCCCAAACCTGTTGGTTTTAGGGCACTAAATGTTAAGACACCCCTACAGACTTAATTACTCAGACTTCAGATATATATATTTTTTTGCAACATCTTTTATCCATGTAGCAAACTTGGGCCAGTGGCTCCCAAACCAGTTGGTTTTAGGGCACTAGGTGTTAAAACACCCATACAGACTTAATAACTCGGATCTCAAACGGTTTTTTTATCCCATCGCTTTTTTAGATGTTTCCTCCAATTAAACTAGAGCACTGAATATTACAAACTCGTCAATTACAAATTATGTCTGTATGTTACTATGTAAGTTGATAATACTTGTCAACTGAGCATATGAAGATCCATTTTAATCAGTTTTAAGGAGAATTCATAAATTAAATAATTCAAAATGAAATAAACAAAATTAACTTGTTTCGAAATAGGTTAAGATATGTCTCAGGAGTGGAAATTCCTTACTCGGCTATCTCTTACACCAATTTCACCGATTAATCGAATTTAAAACACAAAAACACAAAATATTTTTTTATTTTTGTAAAATTTTCAAATTTTTTGAGTTTTTCGAAAATTTTTGACTAAAAACAAGATACTAATCAACTATTCCCCTCCCTCAAACCTAAATGAAACATTGTCCCCAATGTCTTAAAAAGTAGAAGATGAGTTTAGAAGATAGTACCTGGTTAGCAGAAATTCTACATCTAAAAGTAAAACTAAAGGTTAAGATCCAGGTTTAATCGACGCTTCTTACCACGATCATCATCAGACCATTTTATCTTGGAAAGGATAAGGTCAATTTGTTGTTCAAATGCTAAGATTTGGTCAATTAAATCTGGGGCAGTTCTGGCAATAAAGAAGAGTTCTTTCAGAGGTTTTGTCACCAACCCATTTCTCCGAGCATCATCAAGAAATACACAAAGAAAATCATAAAATCCATCAGCATTAAACAGTCCAATCAGTTTCTGATGTATGTTCAAGTTCGCCCAAGATAGTACTGTAAAAATTTCCTCTATTGTGCCCAAGCCACCTGGCAAAGCAATAAATGCATCAGCACGGTTTATCATTTCCAACAGTCGCTCAGACATACTTGGCACAATCAGTTCCTCTCCGTTTGATGGTCCAATCAGATTTGCCTCCGCCAAGGGTTTTGGGATGATTCCTAAGACTTGACTGCCTCATTCCTGTACAGCCTTTGAAACGATCCCCATTAGTCCAAGACTGCCTCCGCTATATACTAAGTGCATATTCCTTTCAGCTATGACTCTACCCAATTCCTGTGCTGCTCCAACGTATTCTGTTTAGAACCAACACTAGTACCACAAAAGACACAGATATTTACAACTCGTCTTCTTGAAATGGTTTCCATTTGTTTGTATTTATTTTTCAGCTCCGGATGCTTTTAAGAGTGCAATGATGAGTTGAATTTATAACACCTGAAAAATGTGAGTAATAATAGCACTAGTATCTTCCAAATGACGATTGTTAGCTAAAAAAAATCGTGAAAGGTCAAAAAGTCTGGATTCTGTCGGAGAAAATAAAAAAAAATAACAAAACAAATCACAATTATTAGGAAAAGACAAAGAGATAATAATATTTACAAGAAGTAACGCCTTGAATGACGTCTATGTGTCAGGGACAACTTCCCATCCAATTTTCTTATAAATTGGCAAACATGGTCTTTTAGAGTCAGATTCCCGAGACTTAACTGTTGTCTTTCTTTACGGAATTGTGTATATAACATGTAAATTGCATGATGCACATATCCACTAGAATGCGTCTCAAGAGTCTTAGATATATCATCCAAAGACTCCTTACTCAAGCCATCCCTAATGAATTTAATTTTATCTTCACGGTTATCAGACATCATTCCTAAATAACGACAACGAGTATTACATGTCATGCGAGCACATTTATAGCAAACACCCATCGTTTTAGCTCTTATCATTTTAGCATAGGTGCTTTTTCCTAAACCAGGCAGAAATGAAATAAAAGAGTCAGAGGACTCACCTGCCAATCGGACTCGTGCTTCAATAATCCAGCGAATGTCATTAGGAATACCTTTGATTATCAGTAGTCTCATCCATTCCAAGCGAGCTTTGTAGATCTTCATCAGAGAGTTTTAAGAGAGAGAAATAAATTACTTATGAAGATTTGTGAGAACTTCTTCCATCCTGAAATCTGACTTTACCTACACAAATTAAACACACAAAAATAAAACTTACCAAATCACAATATATACAGAAATTGCATGGGTTACCTCCCAGCCAGCGCTAAGTTTAAAGTCGTCAGCTAGACATGACTGCCCGAACGTTAGGATGGATCTAAAAGTGTGACACTTTCTTTTTGTCACTCAAATGATTCTCCCCGGTAGTGATTGACACGCTGGCTGTTAACTTTGAATGTGTTGTTCAACTTGGGATTGTATATCTCAACAAATCCATATGGTAACACATGAGTAATCACAAATGGACTTGACCATTTTGATTTCAGCTTTCCAGGGAAAAGTTTCAACCGTGAATCGTATAGCAACACCTGCTGCCCTGACACCAGTTGTCCGCGTACTATTTTTTATCATGCCATTTCTTCGTCTTTTCTTTATACAGTTTGGCATTCTCATAAGCCTATAGGCAAAATTCCTCCAATTCGTTGAGTTGATGGAGTCTTTTCTCTCTTGCTACTTGTAGATCAAGATTTAACTTCTTTAGTGCCCAGTACGTATTGTGTTCAAGCTCCACTGGTAGATCGCACGCTTTCCCAAACACCATTTGATATGGGGATATACCAATCAGTGTCTTGTAAGTTGTCCCGTAGGCCCATAATGCGTCATCCAGTTTCTCAGACCAGTCCTTCCTTGTTGATCTAACAGTTCTCTCCAGGATTCTTTTGATCTCCCTGTTTGAAACTTCAACCAGTCCATTTGACTGTGGATGGTAAGCAGTGGCAACTTTATAAGTAACTCTGTATTTGGATAGGAGTGCATCAAAGTATTTGTTGCAGAAATGTGTGCCACCATTACTGATAATTACCCAAGGTGTTCCGAAGCGAGTGAAAATATTCTTTTTAAGGAATTCAATCACCACTTTTGAATCATTTGATGGTAGTGCAATTGCTTCAACCCATTTGGAGACGTAGTCTACTGCAACCAATATTTACAGGTTTCCGAATGATGGAATAAAGGGTCCCATAAAATCAATACCTCATACATCAAATATCTCCACTTCCAGAATATTTTGCAGAGGTCCTTCATTTCTCCTTGAAATATTTCCCGTTCTCTGGCACCTGTCACATTGAAGAGCAAATAGATAAGCATCTTTAAAAAGAGTGGGCCAGAACAAATCTGATTGAAGGACTTTGGTTGCAATTTTATTCCCACTAAAGTGTCCATTGTATGGTGATGAATGACAATGCTGCAAGACACTATTGACCTCCTCATGTGGAACACAACATCTCAGTAATTGATCAGCACAGCGTTTGAATAGGTACGGCTCATCCCAGACATAGTGTTTGACTTCTTTAAAGAACTTCTTCCGTTGCTGAGTTGTCCATTCCAACGGCCATTTTCCCGATACTATGTAGTTGACATAGTCAGCATACCAAGGGACATCATGCTGTTTCATGGCAAATAATTGTTGATCTGGAAAAGTTTCTTTGATTGTCAGTTCTTTGCCAGCTGTTTCTCCATTCTCGAGCCTCGATAAATGATCTGCCACTTGGTTTTCTGTCTCTTTCCTATCTCGGATCTCCATGTCAAATTCTTGCAGTAGAAGTATCCAACGGATCAATCTGGGTTTGGCATCTTTCTTCGCGATCAGGTATTTGATTTCTGAATGATCTGTGTAGACCACCACTTTGGGACCTAGCAGATAGGAGCGAAATTTATCAAATCGAACACAACTGCTAGCAACTCCTTTTCAGTGGTTGTGTAGTTGAGTTGAGCTTCATTCAGAGTTCTGCTGGAGTAGTAACTAGTTTGGAATATTTTTTCTTTGCGTTGTCCCAAAACTGCTCCTACAGCAAAATCACTAGCATCGCACATTACTTCAAATGGAAGGGTCCAGTCTGGTGCTACAATGATGGGAGCAGAGACCAGCTTCTGTTTTAGGATCACAAAAGCTACTTGGCATTTTTTGGTGAAGTTGAAAGGCACATATTTCTCCATAAGATTGCACAGAGTTTTAGCAATCTTTGAGAAGTCTTTGATAAATCTCCTGTAAAAGCCAGCATGTCCGAGAAAACTCCAATCCCTTTGACAGTTGCTGGTGGAGGTGGTTTTTCAATTGTTTCAATCTTTGCTTTGTCTACCTCGATTCCATTTTGTGAGATCTGATGTCCAAGGACGATGCCTTCCTGCACCATGAAGTGGCATTTATCCCAGTTGAGTACCAGGTTGGTATTTTAACACCTTTGTAACACATGTTCTAGATTTTGCAAGCAGTGGTCAAAAGAGTCTCCAAACACAGAGAAATCATCCATGAAAACCTCCATACTTTGTTCCAGCATGTTTGAGAAGATCTCCATCATGCAACGTTGAAATGTGGCAGGAGCATTACATAGTCCAAATGGCATCATGCGGAAAGCAAAAGTACCATACGGACATGTAAAAGTGGTTTTCTTCTGGTCTTCTGGAGTTATGGAAATCTGATTGTACCCCGAGTATCTGTCCAGAAATTAATAGAATTCATGTCCTGCCAATCTGTCTAGCATCTGGTCAATGAATGGTATCGAAAAATGATCTTTCCTTGTTGCTTTGTTCAACTTCATGTAGTCCATGCATACTCTCCATCCAGTCACTGTTCTTGTTGGAATCAGCTCGTTCTTTTCATTTGTGCCTACATTAATTCCTCCTTTCTTCTGCACGCACATTGCATAGGACTCACCCAAGTGCTGTCAGAGATAGGGTAAATGATACCAGCATCCAGCCATTTCATAATTTCTTTCTTCACGACCTCCTTCATGATTGGATTTAGTCTCCGTTTATGCTCTACTGTGGGTTTGTACTCGTCATTCATCATAATTTTATGCATGAAAAATGATGGACTAATGCCTAGAATGTCTGCTATAGTCCAGCCAATGGCTCTCTTGTGTTCTCGTAACACTCTCAGCAACTTTTCTTCTTGCTCCAATGTTAGCGAAGAAGAAATAATTACATGTAATTCAGAATAATTTCCTAAGAATGCATACCTGAGATGGCTTGAAAGTAGCTTTAGCTTCAACTGTGGTGGTTCTTCAATCGAAGGCTTGATTCGCTCATTCTTCGGTAGTTCCAGACTTTCCATCTGTGGTGTCATTTTGAAGCGGAATGGCTTGTCAAGGTAGTGATACATTCCAAAATTTATCCATCTAGCTCGCTGTCAGTCATGTTGGTGATGCAAGATTAAAGTTTATCCGAGGAAATTGCATCAGTATCCTGGATGATATTATCTACACATCAATTCTGAAACATTCCTCCTCATTTTCATCACTCGGGAATTTCATGGCTTTGAAAACATTGAAGGTAAATTCTTGGTCCTGCACTTTCATGGTTAGTTCTCTTTTTTGAACATCAATAATTGTTCGACCTGTAGCCAAAAATGGTCTCCCCAGAATGATAGGTACATCTTTGTCTTCTTCCATGTCAAGGATAATGAAATCTGCTGGGAGAATGAGCTTGTCAACTTTGACCAGCACATCTTCAACTACTCCTCTCGGAAATGCGAGACATTCGATCAGCAAGTTGCAGATAGACTGAGGTGAGCATTGCTTCTCCAATTTACAGTTTCCTGTAAATAGAAAAAGACATCAGATTAACACTTGCACCTAAATCACATAAAGCCTTACCAATATAATGTTCTTCGATAGTGCATGGGACAGTGAAACTGCCAGGATCTTTCAACTTCGGGGGAAGTTTCCTCTGAATGATGGCGCTGCATTCTTCTGTCAATGCTACTATCTCGTAATCTCCCAATCTTCACTTTCGTGAAAGAATATCTTTCATGAAAGTATATATTTCATGAATTTGACATGGCTGCGAATTTCTTCCAAGGCTTCTGCAAATGGGATGTTGATATGCAGCTTTTTGAAGACTTATAGGAATCGAGCAAACTATTTATCCAGTTTATTTTTCTGAAGTCGTTGTGGAAAAGGTGGAGGTAAATTGATTCTTTCTGGTTTTTTTTCCTTTGCTTCTTTTTCCTCAATCTGTAAAGCTACGTCTTTTGGAACTTCCTCAATGGATGCCTTGATTCCAACATCTTTATTGATTTCAGTACCGCTTTTTAGAGTAATGGCTTGACATTGCTCCTTCCCTCGGTTCCGTGAATTTGGTTTTGTGTTGCTAGGAAGGTTACCTAGCGGTCTGTAACTCTGAGCATTGGTCAGTTGTCCAATTTGATTCTCCAGTGCTTTGATAGAAGCAGATTGGCTCTGAAACATAGCATCATATTTTTTTAAGTGAGCCAGCACTTCTGCTATTCCTGGATCATTTACATGTTTCTGGCCTTTGTTCTGTTGCTGTTGGAATCTGGGTGGTGGATAGTTTATTTGCCCCGAATTGTTGCTCCATGCGAAATTGGGAAGATTCCTCCACCCTGGGTTGTAGGTGTTGGAATATGGATTGTGTTGGACAATTATGACCCATAACATCACTATTTTGTAAAGAAAATGGTGTTCTTGTACAAAATTAACTATGTGACAAAGGAAATTGCTCTTTTATCATTTTTGTAATTGGATTACATAGATATATAAATGATAAAAGTCCATATGATTAGTACCGGATTAATAAGATATGAGACAATATTAATCCACGAAAGGTTTAATCATTAAATATCCATAGTCGTAGTATTATCGAGACTGGACATCGATAATACAGAATAGACTAGTATTGCACTTGTGCGCGTTATGGAAGCTTAACATCGTAGTTCTCATATATTTAAGTATTGGATACTTATGCAAGTGTGATATTAGGTTCTGTTTACCGATGGTATGGGAACAGCTTCGCTCTGGATAGACCCCTCGAAATCTCATTGGTAGTATGACTATGTGTCTATGGGAATCTGAATCAGGGTAGGTGTATTTGGTCTTAACCTAGGACTTGCATCGCTAATACTTGCGACAATCAGTACGCTTTGGTTTTGGTTCGTCTGAGGCTTTAACAGGTTCTGTGTACGCCTCTTCTAGCTATACTGAGAATCGTAGTGTACTGGGTGTGATGTCAAGATGGAAGTATCACTTCAGTCATATGGAGATGATGATCACGTAGGATACGGAACTAGTGCTCTTAAGTACTACAATCATCGGGATAATATGACTAAGTCATGATTATCCGATTATAGAGACTAGTTGCCAGTGATCCGATATATGCTTTGTACGGCGCAGACACACTTCCATCCCCAGGACTAGCATGTGACATCCGATACTGGATCGTTATACGTAATACTTCATATACTACACCGGATAACGATTATATATTCCTTTAAAGAATATTTCTGGAGAATTGGGTAGGCACGGTGCATTGCTAGAAGCCAACCATGTCTTGTAAATCGGTAAGAACGTGGTACCGGGTACGCATGTGTTCTGATAGCTCGATGACTGTATTTACTGCCAACATATCCAAGGATCTCTTGGGTCGCTTCCCAAAGATTCACCGTTGACATTTGACTCGAACGGAATTAATCTAGGATTAATTATGAGAGAGAAAATTGATTTGGAATTAATTACGGTAAGAATTAATCTGAGATTAATTCATGAAGAATAGAGAACGCGATTACTTTGGAATTAATCGGAAAAGTAAATTTAATAGTGAAATTGGATTTTCTATTTAATTTATTTATTTGGGCCAAAATAATATATTAGATATATTAATTGAAATCAGATTTCAAAGCGGAATTAAATTGGATTTTAATTCGATCGAACGAATTAATTTGGAATTAATTCGTAAGCGACTTTCGTAATAATTTTGCAAGGCGTTATTATTTAATTAAATTGGATTTAATAATGTCGCAACAGAAAATTCGTTTAGTTCGGAATTAAACAAACCCGGGCCCGAGCGAAGTTGCGTGTTGGATTAGCCGACTTAAATTTGGAATTTAAAAGTGGTGGGACCCACTTCACTTACATCAACATATTAGATATGTGATGGAAGTGGTTGGGCTTGATTTAAGGATTTGAATTGTTGGAAGAAAGGCTTGGCTTTACTTCTATAACACTGAAGCCAATTACAACACTCAACCTTTGTATATATTAATTTGGTCAACTTTGGAAATGAAGTAAGGTACTATTCACAACATTATCTCTTCTTATCATTTTGCCAAAACCGTGAGCTCCTCTCTCCCTCCATGGATTTTTGTTGCAAAAATTCAAGCAAACTAGCACTTAAGGAGACAAATGAGGTGATAGGGAAACTAATCTTAGAGTTTGGAATTCAATTTGAAGGCTTGGAGCTTCCATTACATCCTTGAAAGATTTTGAATCTCTACCAATCATTGTGAGTATTTTCGCAATCTTCTTTTATTCACACGAACGAATCACTCTTAGAGATCTTGTGGCATGTTCTAGGAACACTAACAATGGTATCAGAGCATCCTAAGTTTGATTTGAAAATCTAGGGTTCATATACTTTAATTTGGGATTTTTGGCTTGGAGCTTGATTTGCCTAAATTGATGGTTGGGTTATGTTTATATGATGTTGAATTGGATTTGTACATTGGATGTGTTGTAGGCATGAAATGTATGTTAGATGTTGATTTAATTGGATTGAAATCAAATTGCATGTTAATTTCTATGCCTTTGCCGTGAGCTATAAGCATGTTTTGATGAATTGTTTTACTTCAATTTGTGTTGGACATGAATTGGAAATGATGAGCATGATTAATTAATTTAATTAGTGTTTTGGAAATATTAGATTAGTTGATTAATTATGTTAATTACACTTGAATTGGATTAATATGTAATTTGGAATAATGTATTAATTTAATTGTTGTAATTGGGCTTAATGGGCTTGGTTGGGCCAAGTTTGGTTTAGGACAATTGGGTTGGATCCAATTGGGCCTAAAACCATTTCCATAAAGTCCAAATATGACAATTCGGCCTTTAAATAATTTAATTGGGCCTAATGGGCCTAAATTGATTTTTGGCATAGGTTAATTCCTAATTGGGCCTTGGCATCTTGGGTTTGATCCATAATGGCCAAAGCTCATGCCTAAAGAATTAATTAAAAGCCAATTGGACTTTAATTAAATAGTATTGGATAGTAATTGGGCCTTTGAGACCCATGAAGATTGGATTTGGAATCCAAGTCTAAAAGGCACTATTAAAAGTGTAATTATTTAATTTGGAATTAAATATGAATTAGTATTGGATACAAATTAAATCGATTTAAAATTGTAGTTCGATATAATTCAAGAATACGTACTTTGAGTATTTATTCTTAAACGAGTTGGACTCGCGCAAATCAAATCGTTGTTTGAACATTGAATAATCATTAATTCAAAGATTAATTAATTAGATTAGATTGATTGAATAACATGCTTGGTGTGAATACTTGGATGTATATGTATGAATAATGTATATCGGATGGATATTAGAATAGTGAGGGCAATTTTGGAAATTATTGTAATAAATTTAGAATTTATTAAATTGGACCTGCGTGTCCAGCCTATTATCTCTATTCTCATTGTATTTCTCTTCTCACCAATTCCCCTCAATGTAAATGAGGTTTCTTTAGAAGTATTAGGTAATTGGGTAGAAGTATGAATAGTGCTAGCGGGAGAGAGGAAATAGAGAGATTTGTTCTAGGAACAAATTTGTTATATATCCATCCGTATATCATTATTAATTTATTTCACGCCTTATTATGCTTTTAGAATGCATGCTTAAAGGTGTATGATGAGACCTAATCAAAGATAATAAATTGGTTGCCAACTTACGCGAAAAACTCTTAATCAATTATTAAGCGTTTTTCCTTCCATTGAGTGGTTCTCTCTCAAGATCCAAGATTGGCATTGGTTTGTTGGCCAAAGTCAAGATCAATGTCCATCGTGAATGTGTTTGAACCACGAAAGCTTTGTTCTATATCACATGTCTTGAGCGGATGTGACTTGTTGGCCAAGTCAAGGTCACTTCTAGTTCATCGACGTGGATTACGAAGCTATCCCACCGTCAATGGGTCACGTTTAACTGGAATCATTAAGTTTGTTGAGCCAAAGCCAAGGCTTAGTTGATTCAGAGGAAAATGTTAGGAAATATGGCATATATTTACATATATTGGATATATGTTTCGGACTTGGATGTCCACCTACTGGATCTAGGAATTTGATGGGATCCAATTGATCTTAGAGATTTACCTAGTTAAGTTTCATAGAACTTGTTGGCCAAAGTCAAGGTTGTGTGTTATTTAACGGGATCCTAGCCCACTAGGAAACTAGGTTTCCCGAGTACTCCACAGAGGGTTAGAGGCTCGTCGAAAAATAGTGGGAGGCTAGTATTAAATTTGCAATTTCATTTCAATACTTGCCAATACGCGCTCTTTTATTTTATTTATCGTTGTTATAAATATATTAGTTGGACTAATATTTAATATTGATTTCGTTGAACAGTTAGATTGTAAACACACTACTTCATTTGTAGTTTATTATATAGTTGGACTATAATAATCATTACATTTGAATGTAACCGATCATTTATAGTTGATTATACAGTTGGACTATAGTAATCATTACATTTGATTGTACCCGAAATCATTGATTGGATAGTTAGACTATAGCAATCAATATAACTGGAAAGATTAGCATCAAATGACATAATCATAGGTGAAAATATCTTTAACGGCATAATTTTCCAGGGAAATGAATCTCAGGATAGTCATGAGAGCCGAGAAGTTACTCTATTTGATAGATCAACCTCTCAGGCCTGAGCCCGGAGTTGAGCAAATATTAGAGCATGAGCTTTGGAAGACTCATCGTGATGATAACTTTAGTGTTCAATATGTTATGCTTGCCGCAATGACTCCTCAATTTCATCGTCAGAACAAAGGATTAGATCATTATAGTATGATGTTGAAATTAAAGGATCTTAATAGATCTAACCTTAGATCTTAGAAGTACGAATTGCAAAAGAAGCTTTCCCTCGCGAATGTCAAATGGTACATCTGTCAAGCACTAGGTGTCGCAGATGATTGCTGACATCGAACAGCTAGGTTAGCTGGGCATTACCTACGAGGCCGAGACTTCCATAGATTTGATCTTACAGTCTCTGCCCGACTGTAGAGCGGGTTCATCATGAACCAAGAGAAAACTCTTGGAGAGTTAATGGCTATCCTCAATGAGGCAGAGCTAGAGCTTCCAAAAGGGCAAGAAGCGCAAGGCGAATCTTAATTCGACATCCCAGAAGGCCAAGGCTTGGCCGAAGGCTTCTAATGGTGTGAAGAAAATGGCAAAGGCAAAATCATCACAATCTTCTGGGAAGACAAATGACATATCCCAAGGTTTCTGCCTAAACTGTGGCAAACGGGGTCACTGGAAGCGTGACTTCCGTATGGACAAGGTAGACATTAAGGATGTGAAGACGGGCAAGGCTCCGACTTCGGGTATGTTTGTTATAAACATGTCCACTACTGGTTTTAAAATTGGATTTTTAATACTGGATGTGCTACATACATATGTACTGATGTGCGGGATCTGCTGATTAGTAGTAGACTAGCTTCAGATGAGATCGACTAGAGTCAGAAACGGGACGAGAGTCGCTGTTTTGGTTGTGGGAACCTAAGTTTTGGAACTGTCCTTTGGGCATGTACTTAAATTAGGAAAGTGTTATAACGTACCTAGTTTGACTAGAAACAATATCTTTATATCTAGTTTAACCCGTTGCGGGTATACCTTTATGTTCCAGAACACCAGGTGTTTTGTTTATAAAGATGATATTGAGATATACACATTAGATGTGAATAAAAGTATTTATATTTTGAATATAAATGAATCTCAAACATATAACATGACAAACAAAAGGCTCAAACTGAATAAATCAAATTAGACTTATTTGTGGCATTGTTGTCTGGGACACATTAAACAAGACTCGTATATCTACACCCTTTCGAAGAGTGGATACTTGGACGGATTTGATCATAATTCAAATGATGTCTGCGAATCTTGTTCATTAGGCAAAGTGCCTAAAACGCTTTTTAGCGGTAAAAGTGTACGTGCCACCGAGTTGTTAGCCCTCGTTCATGGTGACGTATACGGGCCCATATCTAGCTAGACTATGGTGGATTTGAATACTTTGTAACCTTTACGAATGTTGCATCTCGTTATGGTTATGTGTATTTTATGAAACACAAATCGTAAACTTTTGATAATTCAAAGAGTTTCGACACAAAGTATAAAAAACAAACGGGCACAAGTATTAAGATATTACGGTTGGACCGTAGTGGAAAATACTTGAGCAATAAGTTTCTCAATTACTTGAAAGAGTATGGTATTCTTTCACAGTGACTCCTCCTGGAAAACCTCAATGAATGGTGTGTCCGTAGGGAGAAACCGAACTTTTTGGACATGGTAAGGTAATGATGAGTCGCACTGAGCTACCAATTTCCTTCACGGGATACGCATTGAATAGTGCAACACTTATTTTGAATAAGGTTCCGTAAAAGTCTGTTGGACAGACTCCATATAAAATATAGACAGGAAAGAAACCGGGTTTCATATTCCTGAAGATTTGGGAATGCTGGGCATATGTTTGGATGGTACCGAACTAGAAACCCAATTGGATTAGTGCCTATTTGTAATTGGTTATCCTAGGGAAACCAAAGGATATTACCTTTACAACTCACAAGAGAACAAAGATATTTGTTGCTCTCCATACGGTTTTCCTAAGAGGAATACCTAAATGCAGTGGTAAGTGGGAGGAAAGTAGAACTCGATGAAAATCAGAGTAATACTGTTCCTAGCACCGATCCATTAACGGAACACGAACAGTTCATCAGGGATGAATCTGTACCACAATCTTCTAATACACAAGGATCGCGTAGGTCGGAGAGAGTCAGGAAACAACCTTAGAGGTATGAGTTTTTGATCTCACCTCATGTAGATATTAATCTTATTGGGGATGATGAACATGCCACGTATGAGGAAATGATACAAGGTATCGACTCCGCTCTATGGCAAGGTGCCATGAAGTCCGAAATGGATTCCATGTATACCACCAAGTTGGACACTGGTAGATGTAATAGAAGGCATTGTGCCTATTGGTAGAAAATGAGTCTTCATGGTGAAGACAAACATGGATGGAAACATACAAACGTACAAAGCTAGGCTTGTAGCGAAAGGGTATCATCATCAACATGGTGTTGATTACGACGAAACTCTTCTTACTGTTGCCATGATTAAATCCATTCGGATAATGCTTGCTATTGCTCTATATTTTATTTATGAAATATGGCAGTTGAAGGTCAAAACCGCTTTCCTTAACAGGAAACCTTTTGGAGGATGTTTACATACAACATCCTGACGGTTTTGTAGTACCAAAACATGCAAACAAGGTTTCCAAGTTAATTCGATCCATTCTTGGATTGAAGCAAGCATTGCGTTCTTGGAACCAACGTTTTAATGAGATCATAAAGGTATATAGTTTTATTCAAAACGATGATGATTCTTGTGTATATAAGAAGGTTAGTGGGAGCACACTGACAATTATTGTCCTATACATTGATGATGTATTGCTTCTAAGCAATAACATTCCCATATCACAATCGGTGAAAACTTGGATTTCGTTAAAATTTTCCATGAAATACTTGGGAGAGGCAACCTTTATTCTAGGAATAAAGATCTACTGGGATAGATATAAAAGTGTTGGCAATCTCGGAGAACCCGTACATTGAAAGATATGTACGCGATCTGGTGTCTCATATGCTTTGAGCATGTGGAGTCACTATCAGGCCGATCCAGGTGATGGTCACTGGATTGATGTAAAGAACATCCTTGAGTATCTTAGACGAACTAATGATGTTTTCTTTAGATATGGAGAAGGAAAACTTGAAGTGACTAGGTTCACCGTTGCAAGTTTCCAAACCGGTAAAGGCGACTTTGAGTCGCAATAAGGGTACATAATTTTGTTTGAACAACGGAACAGTGAGCTGGAAATCTTCCAAGCAAGATACTGTTGCCGATTCAACAAAAGCGGAATACATTGCTGCAGCTGAGGCAGCAAAAGAAACATTTTGGATCTATAAAATTCCTAATTGGATTAAGAGTAGTTCTATTAGCAGTTGAGCTAGGCTACAACACAGGCTAAAGAATTACGATCTCATCAACGATCCAAGTATGTACTTCGATGGTTTTATCTGATTAATGAGATCATGCATCGTGGTGATATGATGATCGAATAAATCGCATCAGATGATGACCTTGTAAATCTGCTGACGAAAGTGATATCTCAGCATAAGCATGAGCGACCCATACATAGTTAAGGTGTTAGACACTTGAGTGATTGGCTATAGGCCAAGTGGGAGATTGTTGGACAATTATGACCCATAGCATCACTATTTTGTAAAGAACATGGTGTTCTGGTACAAAATTAACTATGTGACAAAGGAAATTGCTCTTTTATCATTTTGTAATTGGATTACATAGATATATAAATGATAAAAGTCCATATGATTAGTACCAGATTAATAAGATATGAGACAATATTAATCCACGAAAGGTTTAATCATTAAATATCCCTAGTTGTAGTATTATCGAGATTGGACATCGATAATGAGGAATAGGCTAGTATTGCACTTGTGCGCGTTATGGAAGCCTAACGGCATAGTTCTCATATATTTAAGTATTGCATACTTATGCAAGTGTGATAGGAGGTTATGTTTGCCGATGGTACGGGGAACAGCTTCGCTCTGGATAAACCCATCGGAATCTCATTGGTAATATGACTATGTGTCTATGGGGATCCGAATCAGGGTAGGTGTATATGGTCTTAACCTGAGACTTGCATCCCTAATACTTGAGACAATCAGTACGCTTTGGTTTTGGTCTTACGGGGCTTTAACAGGTTCTGTGTACGCCTCTTCTGGCTATACTGAGAATCGTAGTGTACTGGGTGTGATGTCAAGATGGAAGTATCACTTCAGTCATATGGAGATGATGATCACGTAGGATACGGAACTAGTGCTCTTAAGTACTACAGTCATCGGGATAATATGATTAAGTCATGATTATCCGATTATAGAGACTAGTTGCCAGTGATTCGATATATGCTTTGTATGGCGCAGACACACCTTCCTCCCCAGGCCTAGCATGTGACATCCGATAACGGATCGTTATACGCAATACTTCATATACTACGCCTGATAAAGATTATATATTCCTTTAAAGATTTTCTGGATAATTGGGTAGGCACGGTGCTTTGATAGAAGCCAACCATGTCTTGTAAATCGGTAAGAACGTGGTACCGGGTACGCACGTGTTCGGATAGTCCGATGACCGTATTTACTGCCAACATATCCATGGATCTCTTGGGTCGCTTCCCAAATATTCACCGAAGACATTTGACTCGAACGGAATTAATCTAGGATTAATTATGAGATAGAAAATTGATCTGGGATTAATTACGGCAAGAATTAATCTGGGATTAATTCATGAAGAAGAGAGAACGCGATTAATTTGGAATTAATCGGCAAAGTAAATTTAATAGTGAAATTGGATTTTCTATTTTATTTATTTATTTGGGCCAAAATAATATATTAGATATATTAATTGAAATCGGATTTCAAAGAGGTAATAAATTGGATTTTAATTCGGTCGAACGAATTAATTTGGAATTAATTCGTAAGCGACTTTCGTAATAATTTTGCGAGGCATTATTATTTAATTAAATTGGATTTAATAATGTCGTAACGGAAAATTTGTTTAGTTCGGAATTAAACGAACCCGGGCCTGAGCGAAGTTGCGTGTTGGATTAGGCGACTTAAATTTGGAATTTAAAAGTGGTGGGACCCACTTCACTTACATCAAAATATTAAACATGTGATGGAAGTGGTTGGGCTTGATTTAAGGATTTGAATTGTTGGAAGAAAGGCTTGGCTTTACTTCTATAACACTCAAGCCAATTACAACACTCAACCTTTGTATATATTAATTTGGTCAACTTTGGAAATGAAGTAAGTTACTATTCACAACATTATCTCATCTTCTCATTTTGCCAAAACTGTGAGCTCATCTCTCCCTCCATGGATTTTTGTTGCAAAAATTCAAGCAAGCTAGCACTAAATGAGACAAATGATGTGATAGGGAAACGAATCCTAGAGTTTGGAATTCAATTTGAAGGCTTGGAGCTTCCATTACATCTTTGAAAGATTTTGAATCTCTTCCAATCATTGTGAGTATTTCCGCAACTCTTTTTTTATTCACACGAATCACTCTTAGAGATATTGTGGCATGTTCTAGGAACACTAACAGATTGTTCCCCTGTTTGTTGAAATTGTTGACATAATTCACCGTCTCTTCATGTTGGTTGTCTCTGGTGCTCCTCCATATGGTGAACTTGTGGATCTAGTATTACCTTGCATGTTGAAAGTTTCCATGAATTAGAATATCTGATCCAGCTTGGCATTTACTGCTGTGTTGGCTCCAACTTCATAAATTCCAGCAATTATTTGGATCAATCTCCTTTCTATTGGCCATAATAAATTTTTGTTAGTCATTTCTTCAATTAGGTCACATGCTTGATCTTCTCCTTTTGCCATTAAAGCTCCTCCAGTAGCAGCATCAATTGTGGTTCTCATTATTCCAGAAAGTCCATTGTAGACGGTTTGGACTTGTAGCCATTTTGCAATCTCATGGTGAGGACATTTCAGGAGTAAATCTTTGTACCTTCCCAAGCTTTATAAAAATTCTGGATTTGAATCTTGTTGCACGAAAGATGTGATGTCATTCCTCAACTTTGCAGTTCTGGCTGGTGGAAAGTACTTTGCAAGAAATTTTGTGGCTAGAGTGTTCCAAGTTGTGATGGAACCTGCTGGTAATGAATGTAGCCAAGCCTTAGCTCTGTCTTTCAAGGAATATGGAAAAACTCGCAGTCTCATTGCTTCTTCAGCTGCTCGGTTGTAGTTGAAAGTACCGCAAACTTCCAGGAAGTTGCTGAAGTGGGCATTAGGATCTTCAGTTGCATTCCCCCCAAACTGAACTGACTGCTGAATCATCTGAATACATGTTTTGATGTCACACGCATTTGCTGGTAAGGGAGGAAGTACAATACAAGAAATGAGTCCGTCAACCACCGGAATGGTTCTGTCTCGAATGGGAATTGGTGGTGCAACCTCCAAAGGTTCAGGTTCCATGTTAACTATTACTTTTTGGCCTTCTCGACTTTCCCTTCTCAACTGTCTGATGGTTCTTTCAATCTCTGGGTCAAGCGGTTGGATTTTAAAGCTTCTAGTTCGTCTCATGTAGTGTCTGAGAACCTGAATCATAAGAAAATAAAAATAATAAGTAAAAAGAAATTAGACACCAGTAACGTATTTAACCCCAAAACTAATAGTGAAAGATAAATAAGTCCCCGGCAATGGCACCAAAAACTTGACCGGCGTTGTCACACGCATATAACGCAAGCGCACGTATCGTTCAAGTAGTATAAAAAGTATAGATCCCACGATGACTTAAAACCTTTTATTAATTTATGAAGCTAAATTTACAAGTATCTAATGGATTGGTTGTTTGATTTGAAAGTGATTTTAAACTTAAAACAAGTAAATAAAATTACTCGAAAATAGATTGAAGAAAATTCAAATTTATAAAACTATCCAGGGTTGTGAATCTTTCCAATATCTTTTAAAGATGAAGTGATTATTTTACGTTTGTGTAATATATTGGTTTATTAACCTGGAACATGAAATTATGTAAAAACCTCTTCCGATGGTCAAATACAAATACCCGGTGTAACCCAATTAATCATATTCCTATGTCAACCAAGTTACATGAATTCATTAAGTGCAAGTTCTAATTATGGCTACCCACGCCCGACAGGTTTATTCATATCCTGTAAGGAAATCTATTAAATAGTTATCTATCCTCAAGGAAGATCGTGGGTTATTAAGTCTAAGATCTTTAACCTAAAATCTCTTTTCCAAGTTCATTTTAAGTTTACCTGATCAATATTATTAATGGCCAGTTAACAAGAAGCATTAAGTTTAAGACTTAATAAATAAACATTTAGATTACCCAAACTGTAAATTAACCCCTTATAAACCGGTGATATTGGATTTCATCACAACCCCAGATAATTAACTTAGTTACAACTCATAACTAGGGCTGGTAAAAACTTAAATAAAATAAAAGACATAAATTAAATTGCTGAAAATTAAATTGCTGAAAAGTAAATGCTGAAAGTAAATTGCTGAAAAGTAAAAGCTATAAAGAAAAAGCTGAAAAGTAATTGCTGGAAATTAAAAAATGTAAAAATACAATAAAAGAAAATGCCGAGATTAAAGGATCCAATTTTATCACTAATCTTTAGATATCTCTCTTACTATAATATATTAACTTTGCGTGATAATTACCAACCAGCCATATATGCGGTATCCTCATTAAGTCAAATTAATAATAAATTACCAACCGACCAATCAGGCGGTATCCAGTTTAGTCAAGTTAAAACCAATTTCAATAATTACCAACCGACCAATCAGGCGGTATCCTCATTAAGTCAGGTTTTAACTAGTTTATATATTATATTTAAGGGAGATTAATCTAAATATTAGTAATAAAAGCATTACCTCTTACCCCAGCAAGGGGGAGTTACCTCCTCATTACTGAAAATTAAAGAAAGAAAAGTATTGTGCGTAAAAGTAAATTGCTGAAAGTAAAGACTAAAAAGTAAAGAAAATAAAGTGCAAAAGCGGAAATTAATTACTGAAAGCTGTAAATAAACAAGCAAGATACAATCTTCTTAGTATTCTTAAGGAATTACATAGAAGAAGGTATGCATTCAAATCTGAAATTCAGCATTCTATTTATAGGCAAAAGTTGGCCCTGAGCGTTGCGACGCACACGTAATTACAGGTCGTGACACACGTTGATCTTTGACGCGTGTCACGCCTTTTGCAGAGATGGTAACACGTGTCAGGGGCTGAATGATTAACTCAACGATTGTGCTGACGTGGCACTGACGTGGCGTTGACTGAATAATTAACTCAATAATTGTGTTGACATGGCGATGATGATTGTTGGCAGCATGTGATGATGACACGTGTCTGGCGCATGTTAGCTTGATTTAAGGTGATGTTGACATGTGGCAGGCGCACGTTAGCAGATTCGGACCACGTTAGCATGGTGCACGTTAGCAGACGGCGCATGTTAGCATGGGGGACGTTAGTAAGGCGCATATTAGCAAATCTTCTCTGATTGTGACACGTGTCCCGGTGCATGTTAGTAGACTTCGGCGCACGTTAGCGGTCGCGACGTGCCAAATGACAGTTTTTCCTTTTTTGTCTGTTTTTCACTGTTTTGGCCCCAAATCATCTCCAGAGAGTCCCGAAACCTTATTTATTACAAAAATAAACCAAAACACATCAAAATATTCACAAAACTCAAGAAACTATACAAATATTAGGTTAAATGAGTGGAAAATAATTATGCATTATCACTCATCAATCGTCCGACACATTTACAACCTTTTTCAGATCGTATTCTGTCTGCTGGAGCTTGTTCTCGGCTGTGACAAGCCCTGGCCTTTTGTAATTTGAAATCCTCGCATTTTAAATGGCCTCTGCCTGAGCCTCATCCCTTTCCTTCTTGGTGATCTTTGAAGCTCAACGAAGAGAAGAAGCCTCGGCTCGGGCTGTTGGACAATTATGACCCATAGCATCACTATTTGTACAGAACATGGTGTTGTTGTACAAATTAACTATGTGACAAAGGAAATTGCTCTTTTATCATTTGTAATTGGATTACCGGGATATATAAATGATAAAAGTCCATATGTTAGTTCCGGATTAATAAGATATGAGACGGTATTAATCCACTAAGGTTTAATCATTAAAACATCTCTAGTCGTAGTATTATCGAGATTGGACATCGATAATGCGAAATAGACTAGTATTGCACTTGTGCGCGTTGTGGGAGCATAACAGCATAGTTCTCATATATTTAAGTATGGGATATTTATGCAAGTGTGATAGGAGGTTGTGTTTACCGATGGTAAGGGAACAGCTTCGCTCTGGATAGACCCCTCGGAATTCCATTGGTAGTATGACTATGTGTCTATGGAAGTCCGAATCAGGGTAGGTGTATTTGGTCTTAACCTGAGACTTACATCGCTAATACCTGCGACAATCAATATACTTTGGTTTTGGTCGTTCGGGGCTTTAACAGGTTCCATGTACGCCTCTTCTGGGTATATTGAGAATCATAGTGTACTGGGTGTGATGTCAAGATGGAAGTATCCCTCCAGTCATATGGAGATGATGATCACGTAGGATACGAAACTAGTACTCTTATATACTGCAGTCATCGGGATAATATGACTAGGTCATGTTTATCCGATTATAGAGACTAGTTTCCAGATATCCGATATATGCTTCGTACGGGGCAGACACAACTTCAATCCCAGGCCTAGCATGTGACATCTGATACTGGATCGCAATACGTAATACTACGTATACTACGCCTGATACAGATTATATATTCCTTTAAGAATATTTCTGGAGAATTGGGTAGGCACGGTGTTTTGCTAGAAGCCAATCATGTCTCGTAAATCGGTAAACAAACAAGCAAGATACAATCTTCTTAGTATTTTTAAGGAATTACATAGAAGAAGGTATGCATTCAAATCTGAAATTCAGCATTCTATTTATAGGCAAAAGTTGGCCCTGAGCGTTGCGACGCACACGTAATTACAGGTCGTGACACACGTTGATCTTTGACGCGTGTCACGCCTTTTGCAGAGATGGTAACACGTGTCAGGGGCTGAATGATTAACTCAACGATTGTGCTGACGTGGCACTGACGTGGCGTTGACTCAATAATTAACTCAATAATTGTGATGACATGGCGATGATGATTGTTGGCAGCATGTGATGATGACACGTGTCTGGCGCATGTTAGCTTGATTTAAGGTGATGTTGACATGTGGCAGGCGTACGTTAGCAGATTCGGCCCACGTTAGCATGGTGCACGTTAGCAGACGGCGCATGTTAGCATGGTGGACGTTAGCAAGGCGCATATTAGCAAATCTTCTCTGATTGTGACACGTGTCCCGGTGCATGTTAGTAGACTTCGGCGCACCTTAGCGGTCGCGACGTGCCAAATGACAGTTTTTCCTTTTTTGTCTTTTTTTCACTGTTTTGGCCCCAAATCATCTCTAGAGAGTCCCGAAACCTTATTTATCTACAAAATAACACAAAACACATCAAAATATTCACAAAACTCAAGAAACTATACAAAATATTAGGTTAAATGAGTGGAAAATAATTATGCATTTATCACTCATCAATCGTCCGACACATTTACAGCCTTCTTCAGATCGTATTCTGTCTGCTGGAGCTTGTTCTCGGCTGTGACAGCCCTGGCCTTTTGTAATTTGAAATCCTCGCATTTTAAATGGCCTCTGCCTGAGCCTCATCCCTTTCCTTCTTGGTGATCTTTGAAGCTCAACGAAGAGAAGAAGCCTCGGCTCGGGCTGTTGGACAATTATGACCCATAGCATCACTATTTGTACAGAACATGGTGTTGTTGTACAAATTAACTATGTGACAAAGGAAATTGCTCTTTTATCATTTGTAATTGGATTACCGGGATATATAAATGATAAAAGTCCATATGATTAGTTCCGGATTAATAAGATATGAGACGGTATTAATCCACTAAGGTTTAATCATTAAAACATCTCTAGTCGTAGTATTATCGAGATTGGACATCGATAATGCGAAATAGACTAGTATTGCACTTGTGCGCGTTGTGGGAGCATAACAGCATAGTTCTCATATATTTAAGTATGGGATATTTATGCAAGTGTGATAGGAGGTTGTGTTTACCGATGGTACGGGAACAGCTTCGTGACCGGCATAAACACACACGTATAACGCAAGCGCACGTATCGTTCAAGTAGTATAAAAATATCGATCCCACGAGGACTTAATATCTAAACTATTAATTTTATGAGGTCAAATGATTACTAATATATAACAAGTTGATTGATTGATTTGAAATAGTGACGATTCTAAATTTAAAAGCAAGTAAATAAAATTGTCGAAAATAGGTTTTAAGAAAATTCAATATTAAAAACTATCTAGGGTTGTGATTTCTTCCAATATCATTTTAAAGATGAAGTGGTTATCTTAAAGTTGGGTAATATATTGATTTATTAACCTGGAACACTAAATTATGTGTAAGCCTCTGTCGATGGTCAGACACAAATACCCAGTTTAACCCAATTGAACCATATGTTTATGTCAACCAAATTATCTGGATTCATTAAGTTTAAGTTCCAATTATGGCTACCCCCGCCCAACAGGTATTCCTATCCTGTAAGGAAATCTATTAAAGGGTTATCTATCCTCAAGGAAGATCGTGGGCTATTGAGTCTAAGGCTGAAACCTAAAATCCCTATGTCTAGTTCATTTTAGAGTTACCAGATCAATTTTATTAATGGCCAGTTAATGAAAAGCATTAAGTTTAAGACACAATAAATAAATCTTTATATTACCCAAGCTATAATCTAACCCTTATAAAACGGTGATATTGGATTTCATCACAACCCCAGATAAATAATTTAGTTACCACACATAACTAGGGCTAATAAAAACTTAAAAGTAAAAGACATAAAATGAAAATGCTTGAAAGTAATTGCGGTAAAGTAAAAGCTGAAAAATAAATTACAATAAAATAAAATGCTAAGGTAAAAGGAATTACTTTTACTACTACTAATTTAGATATCTCCCATAAAATAATATATAAACTTGTGATATTATTTTACCAACCGACCAATCTGGCGGTATCATGATTAAGTCAAATTAAGTCCAACCAGCCATATAGGCGGTAATATTTGTCCATAATCCAGCCATAAAGGCGGTACCAAAATAAATTTACCAACCGACCAATCTGGCGGTATCCTTTATTAATCAGTATTTTAAATAGTGAATATATTATTTTTAAGGGAGATTAATCTAAATAGTAATAGTAAAAGAATTACCTTTCACCCTAGCTTGGGAAATTACCTCCTCATTACTGGAAAGTAAAAACTGAAAAATTAAAGAAAGAAAAGTATTGTGAGGAAAAGTAAATTGCGGAAAGTAAAAACTGAAAAGTAAATAAAAGAAAGTGCGAAACTGAAAATTAATTACTGAAAACTAAAAATAAACAAACTAGATACAATCTTCTTATTTATTCATTAAGAATTTCAAGGAAGAAAGTATGAATTTTACAAATGAAATGGCTTGGTATTTATAGGCAAAATTTTGCCAACATCAAATCATCCATCAAATTCTCCACCAAATCCATTATTAATTTCTCCACTAATTACTCCACCAAATCCATAATTGCTCCACTAATTGCTTATCTTGTTTGGTGTTGATTTGATAATTTTTATTAATTATTAATTAATTAATATTTTGCTTTGAAAATGATTGATAATGACTTTTAATAATACACTCCACACACTTCTGGATGGTTCATCAATTTCGGTCATGAAATCATCAGAATTCGAAAATATGTTCTCTATCAAAGTTGTAGATCTTTGAGTCTTCTTTAATCTGGAACTTGAATCAGCTCAATCCGATATCTGAGTAAAAAGTTATGCCCAAAATACGACAGATACACAAAACTGGAATTTCCAAAACTGCACTTCGTCAAAACGCCCTTTCAAATTTCCAATCTTCAAAATTAATATATCAAGTCCAATAATTGCCCTTATTTGATCCACATTTCGTCCTAAATGATTTCATTAAGACCCGATATTATTTTATCTGCAAAATAAACTAAAACACATCAAAACGTTCATCAAACCCGAGAAACTAAACAAAATATTAAGTAAAAGGGCGGTAAATATTGATATATTTTCCGCTCATCACTTCGCTCTGGATAGACCCCTCGGAATTCCATTGGTAGTATGACTATGTGTCTATGGAAGTCCGAATCAGGGTAGGTGTATTTGGTCTTAACCTGAGACTTACATCGCTAATACCTGCGACAATCAATATACTTTGGTTTTGGTCATTCGGGGCTTTAACAGGTTCCATGTACGCCTCTTCTGGGTATATTGAGAATCATAGTGTACTGGGTGTGATGTCAAGATGGAAGTATCACTCCAGTCATATGGAGATGATGATCACGTAGGATACGAAACTAGTACTCTTATGTACTGCAGTCATCGGGATAATATGACTAGGTCATGTTTATCCGATTATAGAGACTAGTTCCAGATATCCGATATATGCTTCGTACGGGGCAGACACAACTTCAGCCCCAGGCCTAGCATGTGACATCTGATACTGGATCGCAATACGTAATACTACGTATACTACGCCTGATACAGATTATATATTCCTTTAAGAATATTTCTGGAGAATTGGGTAGGCACGGTGTTTTGCTAGAAGCCAATCATGTCTCGAATCGGTAAACAAACAAGCAAGATACAATCTTCTTAGTATTTTTAAGGAATTACATAGAAGAAGGTATGCATTCAAATCTGAAATTCAGCATTCTATTTATAGGCAAAAGTTGGCCCTGAGCGTTACGACGCACACATAATTACAGGTCGTGACACACGTTGATCTTTGACGCGTGTCACGCCTTTTGCAGAGATGGTAACACGTGTCAGGGGCTGAATGATTAACTCAACGATTGTGCTGACGTGGCACTGACGTGGCGTTGACTCAATAATTAACTCAATAATTTTGATGACATGGCGATGATGATTGTTGGCAGCATGTGATGATGACACGTGTCTGGCGCATGTTAGCTTGATTTAAGGTGATGTTGACATGTGGCAGGCGTACGTTAGCAGATTCGGCCCACGTTAGCATGGTGCACGTTAGCAGACGGCGCATGTTAGCATGGTGGACGTTAGCAAGGCGCATATTAGCAAATCTTCTCTGATTGTGACACGTGTCCCGGTGCATGTTAGTAGACTTCGGCACACCTTAGCGGTCGCGACGTGCCAAATGACAGTTTTTCCTTTTTTGTCTTTTTTTCACTGTTTTGGCCCCAAATCATCTCCAGAGAGTCCCGAAACCTTATTTATCTACAAAATAACACAAAACACATCAAAATATTCACAAAACTCAAGAAACTATACAAAATATTAGGTTAAATGAGTGGAAAATAATTATGCATTTATCACTCATCAATCGTCCGACACATTTACAGCCTTCTTCAGATCGTATTCTGTCTGCTGGAGCTTGTTCTCGGCTGTGACAGCCCTGGCCTTTTGTAATTTGAAATCCTCGCATTTTAAATGGCCTCTGCCTGAGCCTCATCCCTTTCCTTCTTGGTGATCTTTGAAGCTCAATGAAGAGAAGAAGCCTCGGCTCGGGCTGTTGGACAATTATGACCCATAGCATCACTATTTGTACAGAACATGGTGTTGTTGTACAAATTAACTATGTGACAAAGGAAATTGCTCTTTTATCATTTGTAATTGGATTACCGGGATATATAAATGATAAAAGTCCATATGATTAGTCCGAATTAATAGGATATGAGACGGTATTAATCCACTAAGGTTTAATCATTAAAACATCTCTAGTCGGAGTATTATCGAGATTGGACATCGATAATGCGAAATAGACTAGTATTGCACTTGTGCGCGTTGTGGGAGCATAACAACATAGTTCTCATATATTAAGTATTGGATATTTATTCAAGTGTGATAGGAGGTTGTGTTTACCGATGGTACGGGAACAGCTTCGCTCTGGATAGACCCCTCGGAATTCCATTGGTAGTATGACTATGTGTCTATGGAAGTCCGAATCAGGGTAGGTGTATTTGGTCTTAACCTGAGACTTACATCGCTAATACCTGTGACAATCAATATACTTTGGTTTTGGTCGTTCGGGGCTTTAACAGGTTCCATGTACGCCTCTTCTGGGTATATTGAGAATCATAGTGTACTGGGTGTGATGACAATCAATATACTTTGGATTTACTGCCAACATATCCAGGGATCTCATGGGTCGCTTCCCGAAGATTCACCGATGACGTATGATTCGAACATAATTAATCTATGATTAATTGCGGAGAGATTTTATCTGGGATAAAATACTATTTGAAGAGAGAGAATGATTAATTTGGAATTAATCGATAAAAATAATATATTCGATATATTAAACGAAATTAGATTTCGACGCGGAATTAAAATTAGATTTTAATTCGGGCAAACGAATTAATTTAGATTTAATTCGCTAGCGACGTGAATAGTAGTTTTGCTAGGCATAATTATTTAATTAAATTTGATTTAATTACGTCGCAACGAAAAATTCGTTAATTCGGAATTAGCGAACCCGAGCTCGGGAGTGTTTGCGGGCCCACTCGGATTTTGATTTCAAATGGGGCCCACAAGTCACATCACTAGTCATTCATTCACATTTATGGTGATGGAAGTTGGTGTAGGAAATGATGGAAACTTGTTTTACTCTCCAAGTTGGTAATGATGGAAGTTTTTTACCAAATGTTTGGTATATCTTGAATTTGATTTTTGAAATCAAATATACAAGTCAACCACACATCTTCATCATTCTCTCTCTCTCCCTCACGGCTTCACTATCCATTTTCTCTTCAATTTTGGCTTGGCCGAAACTAGTACGAAGAAGAAGGTGAAAATTTGTTGCAAATTTTCAAGAGCTAGCACTCAAAGGAATCATTCAAAGGTGATAGTGAAACCAATCCTTGAGCTTGGAATCAACACTCAAAGCTTGGAGCTTGAAGATCAACACAAGGAAGGCTTGGCCGAAACTCAAGGAGCAGAATTTTTGTTCAACGCATCCAAAATCCGATCAAAGTGAGTATTTTCCGCATTCTTACTTTGTTGTATTCACACATTTCATTGCTTAATTTGATCTTGGTTTGACCTAGAAAACCCAACAATGGTATCAGAGCGGTAATTGAGCATGAGATTAAATTTAGGGTTCATAAACTTTATTTGGGATTTTGTGATTTGAGCATGATTTCTTCAAATTGGTGATTTGGTTGAGGTTGAATGATGTTAAATTGGATTTGTACATTGTTGGAATTGTGAAAAATTGATAGGATTAGTTTTCCCCAATTTGTATGCCTTGGCCGAATGGTATAGAACCCTAGCTCTTGGTGATTTTTGAATTTTAGACAATTGGATATGTTTAAAATGCATGGGATATATTAGTTTGTGATTTAATTGGATTGAAATCAAAATTGATATAAAAAAAAATCACCATATTGTCGAGAGTTTAAGAGCATGTTGGGATTGATTTTGCTTCAATTTGTGTTAGACATAAGTTGGTTAATTAAAGCATGATTAATTGGTGTAATTGGTGTTTTGGAAATATTAGTTTAACTAATTAGTTATGGCAATAAACTTTAATTAATTAAATTGTGAAATTTGGAATTTTAGAATTTAATTAATTGGGCTTAATTTGGAATTGGGCTAATAAAGTTGTATTTGGGCTTAATGGGCTTGGTTGGGCCAAGTTTGGTTTAGGATAATTGGTTGGATCTAATTGGGCCTAAAACCATTTCCATAAAGTCCAAATATACAATATTGGGCCTTTTAAAATTTAATTAGGCCTAATGGGCCTAAATTGATTTTTTGGCAAAGGGTAATTCCTTATTGGGCTTTGGTTGCCAAAGTCCACGCTTATAAATTAATTGAAAGCCCATTGGACTTTAATTAAATTGACATTGGATGTTAATTGGGCTTTGAGACCCATAAAGATTAGATTTAGAATCTAAGTCGCAAAGGCACATATTAAAAAGTGTAATTATTTAATTTGGAATTAAATAAAGAATTAGTATTGAATACAAATTAAATTGGATTTAATATTGTAGTTTGATATAATTCGAGAATTCGTACTTTGAGTACTTATTCTTAAACGAGTTGGACTCGCGCAAATCAAATCGTTGTTTGAACATTGGATTATCATTAATCAAATATTAATTAATTGGATTAGATTGATTGATAACATGCTTTGTGTGAATACATGGATGTGATGTATGAATAATGTATATCAGATGAATATTAGATGGGAAAGGGCAATTTTGGAAATTGTAATAAATTTAGAATTTATTAAATTGGACCTGCATGTCCAGCCTATTACCTCTTGATTCTTTGTATTTATCTTATCACCTATTCCCCTCAATGTAAATGAGGTTTCTTTAGAAGTGTTATGTAATTGGGTAGAAGTAAGATTTGTGCTAGAGGGAGAGAAGAAAGGGAGAGATTTATTCTAGGAACAAAATATTTTATATATCCATCCGCATATCATTATTAATTTATTTACCGCGCCTTATTATGCTTTTAGAATGCATGCTTAAGGGTGTATGATGAGACCCAATCAAAGATAATTAATTGGTTGCCAATTACGTGAAAAACCCTCAATAAATATTAAGCGCTTTCCTTCCATTGAATGATTCATTCTCAAGATCCAAGATTGGCACTGGTTTGTTGGCCAAAGTCAAGACCTTTGTCCATCGCAGATGTGTTTGAATCATGAAGGCTTTGTTCCATATCGCATGTCTTGTCCAAGTTGTGATTTGTTGGCCAAAGTTAAGATCACTTCTTGTCCATCGACATCGATTACGAAGCTTTCCAAGGTCAATGGGTCCCGCTTAATTGGAATCATTAAGCTTGTTGTGCCAAAGCCAAGGCTTAGTTGATTCAGAGGAAAAAGGTTAGGGAATATATTGGATATATTGGCATATATTAGATATGTGTTTCGGACTTGGATGTCCACCTACTGGATCTAGGAATTGGATGAGATCCAATTGATCTTAGAGATCTACCTAGTTAAATATTATACAGCTTGTGGGCCAAATTCAAGGTTGTGTGTTATTTAACGGGATCCTAGCCCACTAGGAAACTAGGTTTCCCAAGTACTCAACAGAGGGTTAGAGGCTCGCCGAAAAATAGTGGGAGGCAAGTATTAAATTTGCAATTTTGTTTAGATACTTGCCAATAAGCGCTCATTTCAATTTTTTGTCATTATTTAAATATATATTAGTTGGACTAATATTTTATTGTTGTTTTAAATTAAACAGTTGGACTGTATTCAAACTACTTCAATTTATAGTTGATTATATAATTGGATTATAGTAATCAATATATTTGAATTTAACCAATCAAATTATAGTTGATTATATATAGTTAGACTATAGTAATCATTATATTTAATAGTACCCGAAATCGTTGATTAGATAGTTGGACTATTGGAATCAAGATAACTGAAAGATTAGCGTTTAGAATATAATCCTGGGTGAAAATATTTTTTAAACGGCTTTAATTTTCAGATTGGGAATAGAACCTCAGGATAGTCCTGGGAACTGAGAAGTTACTCTATTTGATAGAGAAACCTCTCGGGCCTAAGCCCGGAGTTGAGCGAATAGTGGAGCATGATTTTTTGAAGACTCATGGTGATGATAACTTTAGTGCTCAATCCGTTAAGCTTACCGTAATGACTCTTTAATTCCGTCGTCAAAATTAAGGATTAGATCATTGTACCATGATGTTGAAATTAAAAGATCTTCATAGATTTATTCTTAGATCTTAGAAGTACAAATTGCAAAAGAAGCTCTTTCGCTCGCGTATGTCAGAAGGTACATCTGTCAAGCACTAGGTGTCGCAGATGATTGCTGACATCGATCAGCTAGGTTAGCTGGGCATTACCTACGTAGCCGAGACTACAACGATTTGATCTTATAGTCTCTACCCGAAAGCTGGGGCATGTTCATTATGAACCAAGAGTAAACTCTTGGAGAGTTGATGGCTATGCTCAAGGAGGCAGAGCCAGAGCTTCTAAAATGGCAAAGGCAAAATCATCACAGTCTTCTGGGAAGACAAAGGACATATCCCAATATGTCTGCCTAAACTGTGGCAAACGGGGTCACTAGAAGCGTGACTGCCGTATGGATAAGGCAGACATGAAGGAAGTGAAGGCGGGGCAAGGCTCCGGCTTCAAGTGTGTTTGTCATAAACATGTTCACTACTAGTTTCAAAATTGGATTTTGATACTAGATATATATATATAATATATATATATATATATATATATATATATATAATATATATATATATATATATATATATATATATATATATATATATACTGATGTGCGGGATCTGCTGATAAGCAGGAGACTGGCTTCAGTTGAGATCGACCTGCGAGTCGGAAACGGAACGAGAGTCGCTGTTTTAACCATAGAAACCTAAATTAGGAACTACCATTGGGGTATGTACCTAAATAAGGAAACTGTTATAATGTACCTAGTTTGACTAGAAACATTATCTCTATATCTAGTATTATCTATTGCAGGTATACCTTTATATTCTAGAACACTAAGTGTTTTATTTTATAAAGATGATATTGAGATAAGCACATTAGATGTGAATAACAATATTTATATTTTGAATATAAATGAATCTCAAACGTATAACATGACAAACAAATAGCTCAAACTGAATTAATCAGATGAGACTTATTTGTGGCATTGTTGTCTGGGACACATTAACAAGACTCGTATATCCACACTTTCGAAGAGTGGGTACTAGGAAGGATTTGATTCTATTCAAATGATGTCTATGAATCTAATTTATTAGGCAAATTGCATAAAACACCTTTTACTTGGTAAAAGTGCAAGTGCCACCGATCTGTTAGCCCTTGTTCATAGTGACGTAAGTGGGCCCATATCTAGCTAGGCTAGAGGTGGATATGAACACTTCATAACCTTTACGGATGTGGCATCGCGTTATGGCTATGTGTTTCTTTTGAAACACGAATCGGAAACTTTTGATAAATTCAAAGAGTTTCGACACGAAGTATAAAAACAGACCGGCAAGAGTATTAAAACATCACGATTGGACCATGATGAAAATACTTAAGCAATAAGTTTCTCAGTTACTTGAAAGAGTATAGTATTCTTTCAATGTGGACTCTTCACGGAACATCTCAATTTGATGGTGTGTCCAAACGGAGAAACCGAATTTTGTTGGACATGATAAGGTTAATTATGAGTCACTCTGAGCTACCATTTTCCTTCTAGGGATACTCATTAAACAGTGCAATACTTATTTTGAATAAGGTTCCATGAAAAATCTGTTAGACAGATTCATATTAGATATGAACAGGAAAGAAACCGGGTTTTCTCATTCCTGAAGATTTGGGAATGTTAGGCATATGTTTGGATAATACCAAACTAAAACCCAAATCGGATAAGTGCCTAATTTGTAGGTTATCCTAGGGAAACCAAAGTATAATACTTATACAACTCACAAGAGAACAATGTAATTGTTGCTCTCCATGCGGTTTTCCTAAGAGGAATACCCATATGCAGTGGTAAGTGGGAGGTAAGGGTGGCAGTTTAGCCCGCGGCCCGGCCCGTGGTGGAAAAAGCCCGGGCCGGGCCTTAAAATGAAAGCCCGACTCGGCCCGGGACCGGGCCGGGCTTTCCTATTTTGGCCCGGGCCCGGGCCAAAATTAAAAAAAAAAAACATAAATATATATATATTTTTAATATGTTTATATCATTTTTATTTATTTTTAGCATTTAAATTGTTAATTTATCATGAAACTTGTGATTTATTTATAAATTGTCTTTGTATATAGTGTAAATATATTTTATATTTATATATTTTAAATTTTTAAATTTTTTTTTTTTAAATTCGGGCCCAAAAAAAGCCCGGGCCCGAGCCCGGGCTTTTTTTTTTGTGAAACCAGCGTTTTGATGTAATCATAATGGTATATGATTTAATTCAAAACAAAAATGATTCTTGTGTATATAGGAGGTTAGTGGGAGCGCACTAACAATGATTGTCATATATAATGATGATATGTCATTTCTTGGAAATGACATTCCCATAATACAATCGGTGAAAGCTTGGCTTTCATGAAAATTCTCCATAGAATAATAGGAGAAACAACTTTTATTCTAGGAATAAAGATCTACTGGGATAGATCTAAAAGTTGTTGGCACTCTCCGAGAACTCGTACATTTGAAAGATGTACGCAACCTGGTGTCTCATATGCTTTGAGCATATGGAGTCACAATCAGGCCAATCCAAGTGATAGTCACTGGATTGATGTTAAGAACATTCTTAAGTATCTTAGACGAACTAAGGATGCGTTCTTAATTTATGGAGGAGGAGAACTTGAAGTGACTAGGTTCACCGTTGCAAGTTTCCAAACCGATAATAACGACTGTAAGTCGTAATAAGGGTACTATATAGTTTGAATAGCGGAACTATATAAAAATTACAAATAAAAATAAAGAAAATTAGATACAAGTAAATTAGATAGCTTCAAAATTAACAACTCAAGAAATATAAGTCCCCGACAACGGCGCCAAAAACTTGACCGGCGTAAACACACACGTATAACGCAAGCGCACGTATCGTTCAAGTAGTATAAAAATATCGATCCCACGAGGACTTAATTCCTACTGTTGTTATTAATTATTGAATCTATTTATTTACAGATATCTAATTGAGGGAGAAGAGAATGATTGCTTGATTGATTTGGTTGATTGTAGATTTGTTAAATAAATAAATAAAAAGACAAAAGAAAATACTAAGGAAAATAACAAAAGACACAAAGATCTAGGGTTGTGAATCATTCTAATATCTTTTAAAAGATGAAGTGGTTATTTTATGTTTGTGTAATAAATCAGTTTACTAACCTGGGACACTAAATTATGCAAAAGCCTCTGTCGATGGTCAGACGCAAATACCCAGTTTAACCCAATTGAACCATATGTCTATGTCAACCAAATTATCTGGATTCATTAAGTTTAAGTTCCAATTATGGTTACCCCCCCCGACAGGTATATTCCTATCTTGTAAGGAAATCTATTAAAGGGTTATCTATCCTCAAGGAAGATCGTGGGCTATTAAGTCTAAGGCTGAAACCTAAAATCCCTATGTCTAGTTCATTTTAGATTTACCACATCAATCTTATTGGTGATCAGACAACAAGAAGCATTAAGCTTAAGACTTAATAAATAAACCTTTAAATTACCCAAACTGTAAAATAACCCCTTATAAACCAGTGATATTAAAATTCATCACAACCCCAGATAACTAACACATAACTAGGGCTAGTAACAACTTAAAAGTAAAAGACATAAAGTAAAAATACTGAAAAGTAAAAGACATAAAGTAAAACTGAAAAGTAAAATAAAAAAAATGATAAGGTAAAGGAATTACTTTTACTACTACTAATTTAGATATCTCCCATAAAATAATATATAAACTTGTGATTCTTTCTCCAACCAGCCATATAGGCGGTAACCTGATTAAGTCAAATTAAGTCCAACCAGCCATAAAGGCGGAATCAAAATTAAATTTACCAACCGACCAATCTGGCGGTATCCTTTATTAGTCAGGTTTAAACCAGATTAAAATGAATTACCAACCGACCAATCTGGCGGTATCCTTTTAAGTCAATATTTTAAATAGTGAATATATTATTTTTAAGGGAGATTAATCTAAATAGTAACAGTAAAAGAATTACCTTTCACCCTAGCTGGGGGAGTTACCTCCTCATGGTAAATAGTAAAAACTGTAAAAAGTAAAAAGTAAAAATTAAATTACTATTATTACAAAACGTAATTAAAATTATTTACAAAACTAAAAACTAAAAATAAAAAAAAAAACTAAAAACTAAAGAATCTAGAGAGAGAAACTCTCTCTTTAGAAAGAATTGAAGAGAGAGGAATGTGCACTGAATTCTGAAATCTCGAGCTCAATTTATAGGCCTCGGTAGGATCCAGCGTCGCGACGCCAGGTCTTCAGCGTCGCGACGCTGGATTTGTCGACGTGGCACGCTCTGGTTCGTTGGTTTGAAGATTCTGGATAAGATGATAAGGTGACACATGGCGCGGTAGTTGGGCTTCAATTATTGTGACACGTGGCGGCTTCTGATTGGTCGCTGAGATTCTTATCCGCCACGTGTCAGATAAGGATAGAATATCCAATAATTGATGCTGACGTGGCGCTGACGTGGCGATGATGTGGCGACGACGTGGCGACACGTGGGAAAGAGACTGTCGGCACCATAGAATTGCGACACGTGTCACTTCCTGATTGGCTGATGATGATGTGGCACGACACGTGGAAATTTGACTTGTTGACTTGCTGACGTGGCTGATGACATGGAATGACACATGGAACACGTGGCGATGATGACTGTCGGCACCGTAGGATGCTGACACGTGGCACGGCGCATGTTAGCAGATCGGCTGTGATCTTGACACGTGGCACGGCGCATTTTAGCAAAATCAAACTTTTCTCAGATTCTGATTTGTGGACCCGGCGCACGTTAGCACTGTTCGGCGTATTTTAGACGTCGCGACGCTGAACTCTTGGCGTCGCGACGCGCAAAAGACCAAAATATCCCTGTTGACGCATTTTTTTTCCGTTTTTACCCCAAATTGCCTCCAATGCTTTCCAAACTTTATTTATCTGCAAAATAACAACAAAACACATCAAAACGTTCACAAAACTCAAGAAACTATACAAAATATTAGGTTAAATGAGTGGGAATAAGCGATATAAATACCACTCATCACAGCCCCAGGCCTAGCATGTGACATCTGATACTGGATCGCAATACGTAATACTATGTATACTACACCTGATACAGATTATATATTCCTTTAAGAATATTTCTGGAGAATTGGGTAGGCACGGTGTTTTGCTAGAAGCCAATCATGTCTCGTAAATCGGTAAAAACGTAGTACGAGGTACGTATGTGTTAGGATAGTCCGATGACCGGATTTACTACCAACATATCCAGGGATCTCATGGGTCGCTTCCCGAAGATTCACCGATGACGTATGATTCGAACATAATTAATCTATGATTAATTGCGGAGAGATTTTATCTGGGATAAAATACTATTTGAAGAGAGAGAATGATTAATTTGGAATTAATCGATAAAAATAATATATTCGATTTATTAAACGAAATTAGATTTCGACGCGGAATTAAAATTAGATTTTAATTCGGGCAAACCGAATTATTTAGAATTAATTCGCTAGCGACGTGAATAGTAGTTTTTGCTAGGCATAATTATTTAATTAAATTGATTTAATTACGTCGCAACGAAAAATTCGTTAATTCAGAATTAGCGAACCCGAGCTCGGGAGTGTTTGCGGGCCCACTCGGATTTTGATTTCAAATGGGGCCCACAAGTCACATCAAGTCAGATCACTAGTCATTCATTCACCTTTATGGTGATGGAAGTTGGTGTAGGAATGATGGAAACTTGTTTTACACGGCAGGGTGGGAGGTAGAATGTTGAGGGGGGTTGGTGAAAAAGACTCGGAGTCCGAAATTCATGCAATGGGGAAGACCTGAGGAATCAGGTTAGTTCAAAGAAAGTTTCAAGTATAATCTTGGTCAGTAAAGCTTAACATACAAGCATAGGGTTCATTGTATCATCGTCTCTACCAAGTGACTAACCTTAAAAAGCTCTAAGCGTCCTAACAATAGCAAAATAATAAATTTTCAAAGCAAAACTAGGGCAAAAATATGAAAAACCCTAGAAACACATGCTTTCTATTCTCCAAACACAAACCCATAAAAGCACCCAAACACACGCACAAAAACCAAACAACATGCCCACACCAAATAAACCACCACCCAGACCGTCATTTGCTCCCAAGAAACCCAATAAATACTATACAAGCATCTCATCATCACAGACCAACATAAATAAAAGAAAAAAGACAGGGTCATGAGGGAACTTACTTGTTGTCCTGAAGGCTGGTGATGAAATGAGCTTGGAAAAGTTTGAGGAGGTATGAGTTGCAGAAGAACTGCTCGGAACTCTAGAACGATTGCTGTGGAGAAGATGAATTGTTAAAAGAAAAAAAATGAAGGGCAACAACCTTTAAATATGCAGCTCAAGCTAATCTAGACCGTCAGTTTAAAGCAAGTATAAGGGATCGATGGCACATATAAGGGAGATTCCAGCCGTTAATTTCAAATGAAATGCCTAGATTAAAGCCACGAGCTCGGTTGATCACAACTGTTTTAAGTTTTGGTGGGTAAGCCATGAATGCACGACATCTGGCGTCTTAGGGAGACGAAGCAAAAAGAAGATTTGATGGATATAATGGGCATTTAAGGAAGACCATTATGCATTCACGTATTCCTAGGAATGATTCAGAAACCCTAGGAAGACTCTACAGTTGGCGGTGAAAGAAGAGCAATCATTATAAAAAGGGAATCTTTGGCCGTATGTATTGCATCCTGACTCGAGGGAAATGGAAATATGAGTAATTATGAGCTGCAACCTGGATAAAGGTTCGGTCCGTACCACCATCTTTTTTGAAGTTCCCGGCATCAACTCACTAACTCGTTGATATCGAGAACTATATGACAATATGGTGATTTTTTACCCCGAAGAAGTTTTGAATACCTATACTTGGCTAAAATGATGATGAGGGCCCAGAGAGGATGAGGTCAGACGTAGGACCCGAGCTCAATAGTTGAAAGGGAGTTTTCCCGAGGACAGTATCGATTGATGAAGCAAAGTTGGGAAGCTGACCTGACCCAGAGGAGAAATAGATTTTTGATACATTTAAGCATTTATGGAAGTCGACCCGAGGTGGTCTTGTTTTGTGAACTCGACCTGATTTGAACGGTCAGAAAGACTGGCCAAGCATCATTCGCTTTGGGTTTCCGACCCGAGGAACGAAGTTGGAACCACGAGTTTGTACTTAAGAGTGTGTGACATATGCCTTAATAGAAAGATTGAGCTTCTGGAAGGCTAATGATGATTATGGAAAAAGTAACGATTCTCATTAGAAATAACATTTCCCAACTGCCATAGGGCGGTGCAGTGACATGAGATTGGCATAGCAGAGCTGCTATAGGCCATTGTAATGACAGTAAAAATAGAGTATTTTGATTGGCTGAATTGTGGGTGGTTGAATAGAGTTGTTACTACAATGATGGCAATGACATGAACTGACGTCATGGACGGTGAAATAGTGAATTTAGAAGACTATATAAATGAGTCGAAGCCACAGATTCAAGGAGGAGCAATTTTCATATCTTACTACTTGTAAAAGAACTCTAAAATCTAGTGATAGAGAGAGAAAGTTGGTCGGTATCCGATCATCTGATAGAGTTGTAACAGGCTAGTGTAAGACCCGAGGTGTTTTTAAACTCCTTGTAAGCTCATCACCTCACTTGTAGCTCGGATCGATTTTAACCCCGAACAGGTAATAAAATATCACCTCTTACTCCCGTGAATGTAGGTTGGAGCCACTCTCCGCTGAACTACGTAAATCCTTATCTTTGTGATTATCTGTCTACTTTCTAAATTTATTTTGGTTCCCTACTAACCAAACAATTCACCATTTGAGAAGGTTTTTTCGAGTAACTAATTTCTCATATTACCCTTGTAACGAAAAATAGCCATCAACATTAACTATTCAATTATAAAACAGATTTAAAAGGTTCCGATTAATTTGTGATTATAAATATTAATAGATTGTAATGTAATTCTAAAAAATTAAAAATAAAGCCTTCTTCTAGAAAAGGCTTGAAAATTTATCATGGCTTAGCTGTAATGGGAGTAATGATACTGCTAGCTAAGACATAAATGGTAGAAACATATCAAGTCAAAAGATTGATAATATCTAATTATTTGAGTCCCTATTGCTAACCATATCTTACCTAATTTCCAGAAGAGAGAGAGAGAGATGGGAAAAAAGAGACTTTACCCCCTTCATTCATTCTTGGGTAGAATTTGTTTGTTTCATCCAATCCAAGAAAGCAGCTGCACACATTCCAATTTCCAAGAATTTACAAAAAAATTCATAAATATGCCTGAGGTAGGAAACTTAGTTTCTTTCTGGTATTAACTATATTGAGGTGTGTTAAGCTCTAAGTTAAAAAATAAAAAAATAAAAAAATAAAAATAAATTTAGTGTTAAGTTGAGTTTTATGTTAAATTTTTTGCAACAGTGGTTTAGAAACTAAAATGATTTATCACATATTTTTTTTATGAAAAACTTAGAATACCCTTACTAATCTTATTTAGACAATTTCTCTGCGCATGTAAAGCTTAAAAGAAGCATCTTTTTTCATTTTTATTTTTTCAGAATCATCTTTCAAATTCAATTTCAGTCCACATAATAATGGGTTGGGGTCCAGAATTTGAGCAGGTCTCAAATTAAATTAAAATTAAAATTAAAATAATTAGATATATGGATTAGGATTTTGTTTCAATACATGAGCAACTTTTTGATGAAATCATTAAAATTCAAAATTAGGATCATCAATCTAAGAAAATTTAATATCATTGTAATAAAGAAGTAAGTAAAAAAAAAAAAAAAAAAAAATCAGGGGCCCCATTTTAAAAACTAGGCTTCTAAATCTTAGAACAGCCCCTGATTGTTTGTTATAGCAAACAGATCAAAAGCTAATTGAAAAAAAGGAAAATGAAATGTTAGACACTCAACTTTTAAAGAAATGGACTTTGTGTCATAATATTCCAAAAAAGTCAATACAATCCATTATTTCTTAATAGCTTTTATTTGTCTTTACATTTAAATGATTAATATTATTTATTTATATAAAAATGATAGGTGAGAATATTATAAATATACTAAATTATACTTTTTTCCATAAAATAAATAAAATAAAATTGATTAATGAATGGGGTCTATATTTTTTTTTTGAAATATTAAGGTTTTTATATCATTTTCCTAAACGTTGGCCGTTCATGGTGTCATTTTCCTCTTTGATAAAATATGTCATTAACCTAGTGATGGCAATGGAGAGGGGAAAGGACGAGATTGACATCCCTACCAATCCCTAAAAATATTTAGATGTCATCATCTTTTTCCCGTCTCTTAATAATTATTTCAGGAGAGATGATGGTGATCCTTGAATAATAAAAAGATATCATCGAGAGACCCCGATCCCTGAATGATAGAAAAAAATTTATTATTATATAAAATTGTAAAAAGTAATTTGAATATATTTATTGAAAAATATAAAATAAATGAGTTAAAATTTAAATAGGTAATGAAAAGGAGATGGAGTTTTACCTAATCTCGTCCATTATTAAAATAAGAAATGAGTATCCCGATCTCACCGAAGACTCCATCCCTGTAAAAACCCTAGATGCAAAGAATCAAAAATATGGCACGGGTAATTATGATTCCAATATCAAGGTCTACCTAAAAAAAACAACACAAAAAATAAAAATAAAAATAAGCAGCTGGTTTCCAGAATTCGGCATGTGGAGTTTAACAGAGGTATCTTATAATATCATCTCTTCTTAATTCATCACGAATTATCCTATGAATTTTACTTTACAAAAAATTCATCAGAGAGGAAGGAATCCTGATCCGTCAAAACTTGCAGGCTATAGCAAGACAAAATTCTTAAGCCTTCATTAATTAATTTACTGCAAAATTATTTAATTATTCATCATAGGAGTGATCAAATGTCAAGATAATTAACAATAATAATATGTATTAGCATTGACTGGATAAATATATATATATATTTATCCAAATGTACATCATCATCACATTGAATTTTTAAACTTTCATTTTAACCAAGAAAATTGCAAGTATATGTTGCTTCTTCTTTTCATGCACATTGAATTTGAAGGGAGTGTTGTAGTGTTGAACACGGCATCATTCACAGATACACATAAAACTGGGTCCAAAAGTAGGCACCGTCTTTTATTGACATGTTAATGTGATTGGAAATTAACTTCATTAAAAGAAAGAGATTAACCCTTGACTCATTTGTCTTTTGCTTTGCAATTTTTGAGCTCTCTATCACAATAGTTTACTCATAATATTGATTACCTCGAAATTTAGATGGTCAAATAATAAAAAAAAAATTATCAAATCAAATAAAAAAAAATTTAAATTAAAGACTAAAAAACAAAAACTCAAAAAACAAATTTTAAATCCTATAAGGGCCAAATCCTCTTTGATATTAGGGATCCCACCAAGTGAAATTAAATAAATAAAAATAAAATAAACGCATGCATGTCCTAGGTTTTTATATATATGAAAGTGCATATATTTATTTATTAAGAACATAATCATTGTGCTAATAATTAAATTATGAGAAAAAAAATAATGAAGGTAATTAAGACATGCATTTTAATTTGACAACCATTTTGAGAACTCACCAATCGCCATTTTACCTTTTGGCCTCAATTATCGACAGGTTCCTTTTCTTGACTTTTGTATTCTTTAATCTTTCTTCAAGCGTTTTTTCTTTTTTTTTTTTTTTTTTTTTTTTTTTTTTTTTGCTTTTGATAGATCAATCGATCTCCTAAATGACAAAGAAAAAAAAAAGAGTTCTTTAATTTGTGTGCTATGTAGACTTCTGAATACAGTATGCAGACGAATCCAAATAAACAAATTAATGAAATAATTAAGAGTATGAATTCTTATTGCTTATAAGCGGAAACCTCTTATTTGTGAGGGAGTTGGATTTTTTTTTAACTGTTAATATTAAATAAATATCTTTATAAATTTATAAATTAAATTCTTAAAAATTATAAAATCCATAATAAAAAAATCTCATGACTTCGACCTTGTTTCTTATCATTAATTGCTGATTAGATATTTATTCTTGTTTTTATACGATCGGAAACTGCAGATTATTGAAAAGTATGTTATTAGTTTTTCATCTTAAAATTGTATTCTTGATCTTGATTTATTCTTCATTTTTTAAGTATCTTAGAAATTATTTTTACTTCTTACGCCGCCAATATTTTTCTAGCAATGATATGTGAACAATATTTTTGCATGGTATTTGAAATAAAAATTATTCTTTTTAATTTTATCATTTATGTGATTTTTCAAATACAATTAATTGTGTAAAGTATTTTGCAAACATCATTTTTGAATCTTTTTATACATAATTTCATCTCTAATATTAAAATAGTAATAGAAAAATATGCCAACAATCCTATATACACTCATTGACTTCTCGTTGAGCACTGAATATTTCGTAAAAATACATGTTTTTTTTTTTTTTTCCATATTACAATATTGAATTATCTATTATGATAATAATGACTAAAAGTATTTTTTTTTTTTTTAAATGAAATAAAAACATGTTTGAAATAGAGAACTTGACATACATACAAGAGTCTTTGGTCAGAGACCAAACATGTGTTCTTTTTTGCATCTTGAACCTGCATTCTATTCATATTCAAAGGCAATCCTACCCTTTATCTTGTGCTTATTGATAGGATAAGTTTTTTTTTTTTTTTTTTTTTGCCTCTCCTAATTCTCTTTGAAAACCCTAAAGCTAGCATGAGAAATTCTCAGAGAAGGCAATACAACAAATCTGAGCTTCCACGTCTACGATGGACGCCTGAGCTTCATGAACACTTTTCTCAAACAGTTGAAAGCCTTGGTGGCAAATATAGTAAGTTTATCCGATCATGTTGTTTTGGATTGTTCCATGTAATAGTGAAAACTCTATGATGAGAGAAAGATGATCAGGTCCGAACGTCCTGATGGTAATAACATCCGATATTCGTATTATCTCGAATATTATCCAAATGGGCAGGATTATACATGTACTATCTCGTATGTCTAGAAATTATTACATCAAAATGGTTTATATCTGATCAGTTTGGTGTTATGTGTGTGTGTGAAATTATGTTATGCATGCAGATGTAATAACCCTAAATCTGCATATTTTGAGATTCTATTATCTTGTTTTCATGCAGAAGCAACGCCAAAGCGAATTTTGCAGATGATGAATGTGAAAGGACTGAAGCTTTCTCATATCAAAAGTCATCTTCAGGTTATAAAAGCTTTTAAAATCTACCGAACAAAATAATTTTTTTTCTAATATATATATTTATTTCTGACAATATTTGTGTACGATTTCTTTATAAATTTTTAATTTTTTGATTTTTACTACAAAAAGAAAATAATAATGATTCACATATATGCTTCAGTCAGTTCAATAAAAAAAAATTTATAGATATGTCATATTAATTTTGAAGTTATATTTTTTTGTTTATATGATGATCTATGTTTTTTTTTTTTTTTTTTTTTTTTTTTTTTTTTTTTTTTTAATGAAGAACTAGCTATTAGTGGTAGTATACACATTAGAAATTGAAGTGGTCTTGGGTTCAATACTAACAAATAAAAAAAATTAACTAAAATTTAAATCCAAGTTTATTTGATCAAGACACTTCTATTCCATATAATAGATTTTTGGGTTTGATTTTTTAAGATGACATGGTGAATAAAGAATTCACGTAATTATTAGCCTTTGAGAATGATTTTATTTACCTACGAGTCTTGTTCACATAATTTTCCTGCATGGTTATGTCATCTTTTAAACCTTATTCAGGACCTACTCAATAGTGATCCATCAAGTCAAAATTAGTATTTATAAAAGTGATAGATAAGGTATTTATATTCTCTTATTCTTTATAATAATAAAAATAATATATAAGGAAGAGAAATTATGACATTAAAAAAATATTTTGAAGAAGTAGCTAAAGATTGTAGCTAGGGTAGATCACTTTATAAAAGAAGTGTCATGTGATGTTTTAAAAGAAGAGCCAAATTTTGTGATAAAAAGAAAAACTTAAAGCTAATGGAGATAGAATTACATGTTGAAAACAGACCCCTAGCTAGTTGTGAGCACAGTTGTAATTAATGATTTAATACCTAACCATATCTTGATTTTATATAATTATAGGGTAACTGTATATGAATATATACTATACTATATATGTCATTCATGTGTGTTCAATAATATGATGATAAATGATATATAAGATAATTAACTTATATCAATAGGAGTAGGTACTAGGGATATCCTGAAGTATGAGGTATATTTGGTCCTGCTTGTGAACTTTTGTTTATGTTCCTTCTATAGTTGTAGTATCCCAAACTAGTTGGGATATAAAAAAACTATCACATAATTTACTAACGGATTTAAATCTATCGGTAAATATCGTCGATGGAATAAAAAATGACTTAAAATTTGATGGTCATATTTACTGATATATTTGCTAATTCGTAATATATAATAGATCAAAGACTTAAATTGATTAATGAACTGCATTTTAAATATATTTTATGCATTAAAACAACAAAAATTGGGAATCAAACGCATGTGGCTATGAGGCTCAAGTTCTCCATCTATATTTTTTTTTTCAATTTTTAAGAACTAGATCCAGCGTATTTTAAACTCATATCTTGGTTACATGGCTTACTATTCTTCTATGTGATTCAATGTTAAAAAAGAAAAATGAGTGGAAGGATATATATGATCATTGGGTCATATTTATGATGAATTTTATTTTTCAATCTCTAGGAAGGTGAAAATAAACAAGAAATTAATGATGACATTCATGACAATTTGACTTTGTTCGATAATATTTAGGCAACAAGGGTTTTATGAAAACATATAACATGTATATATTTAAATGATGGGTGATATATATATATATATATATATATATATATAAAACTTTTAAGTTATAGCTAAATGCTGAGAAATAAAAGTTATATTTATAAAATAAAAATTGATAGTAATGTTTAGTAATCATAATCTTAAAATAATATAATTTTGACCGAAATTATTAAGTACTAGAGACTTTACATTAAATAATTATAAGAAAACATCAAATTTAGCGTACCAACAAGTGCTAGTTCTATCGGTCGAGACACCTCTATTTTATGTAGTATGTCTTGGGTTTGATTTTTTACGGTGATGTGAGTTAATAAAAATTCATGTAATTATAACATTCAAATCTATTATATAGATAGAGTGAGATTTCAATAAAAATATCATCATTTTAATAAGTCTGAGACGTGAGAGTTCAAAAAAAATATATTACTCAAGCATGATGCATCATGCATGCATGCCACACACAAAAATAAAAAATTAAAAAATTAAATAAAGCGGCCGCAAAGAGATGACACAGCTTCATGCACTTACAATATTCAATATATAATTATTAATTTGGTTATTAGCTGAGCTTAATTAAGGTTCTTACATGAATTATGGTTGCTTGATTATTAGATGTACAGAAGCTTGAAGAATCATAATAATGGCAACGATGTCATCATAACTATGAAGAACTTGCAGATACAAAGAGCAGCACAATGTAAAAATCATGGAGCCTTCTCCATTTGCTCCCCTCAGGCTCAAAGGTACATAATTATTTTATCATATTTGTATCTTCCGGCCATTGTTAATTACCAAAAACATCAGGATCTTCTATCCCACGGCCCTATTATCTTTAGCATCTAAGATTATTTTTTATTTTGATATCATTGACCATAGTATAATATTCTAGTAAAAAAATATATATTTGGGGCACTTTGATATTATTTATTTAGGTGATGTCACTCGTCTGTCTATACTCAGGGCCGGCCCCGACAAGAACCTTATACACTGGGTATGACCTTAATTAAGATTCAAGCCATTTAATTTTACATATGGAAAATAATATTTTGCAGGCAAGTAGAAAATACATACAAAATAGGATGGGAATATGAGAGGAGTAATTATGTCAAACATGAAACCTGCTCTGAAGAAAGCAATGGGCATGTACACGCAAATGTAGCAGCTGATGAAGAAGATCACCAGGTAAGCTTTGTGCTTATTGATAATGATAATAAATAATTTTTTGGTGTATTTGATTCATTGCGTTCGGTTTCATATTTAAAATAAAAATCTTGAAAATGAAAAATATTAAAACTCGTTTGATAGATATATTTTAAAGAATTATTGTTGGAATAATTTTTATTAACTAATTAAATATTATGTAATGGTTAATAATTTTTAGCGTTTAATTAGTTTGATTATTTTTATTTTTAGAAGAAAAATGGCTAAACTAAACAAATACGATTTACTTAATAACCGAACAAATTAAACATAAGTTTTTTTTATTAGGTGGGGTAGATTACATAGATTATTTGATCACTATATTGTGCTAAGTAAAATACAAATCTTATTTAATATATGGAAACTATAATGAATAAAAAAAAAAAAAGAGAGAGTTTATTGTGAGGGAGAAATTTTTTTTATATACAACCGCGATACCACGTCAATCATATAACAATCCAATCATTATTGTCTCGTGTGCTACATAGTAAAAAATAACTAAATAAATAATAGTTATATTTAACACCACTCATACATGGTATATAATTATTAATTAGTGGTATCACGTCTAGTACCAAATATTTTTTGATGAGGAGATATATTAATGGCTCATCTAATCATAATCTCAATTATTATCTCTATTTATACTTTGCCTTCCTCACAATTCTTTTATTTTTCTTGTATGTTCATTAGCTCATATTATTTGTCTTCCTCATAATTTTTTATCCCTCTGTTCATTAACTTTATCTGCTCACTTTCTCAAAACCCTAAACACAGTCCACAACCAAGTCAACTGGAAGAATTTCTAAGTTAAAATCGATTTCCTTTACTTCTAGATGTATTGTTGTTGTTATTTGAGAAATGAGATTAAGGAATTAAACGGGGCAATAAAATCATTTACTTTCAAGACTTGCTATAAAAATTTTATGAAAAAAAAAGTTGTTTTCCCTTTTTTTTATTTTTTTATTTTTTGGGTTAAAAATGAAGAATGAATTTTCATTTTTAAGAATGTTTTCAGTTTTCATCTGCCGAATGCGTATTTCGTATTTATTAAATATAGAAAATAGAAAATAGAATTTGAAAAGCAACCCTACTTATTAATCAAAATTTTATTATGTGATATAGTTTGAAGGGTAAATATATACTTCTTTAATCTCTAGAACGAGTAATTCTTTAGTGCAACAGAGGTATGAGTGACGTGATATAACCAACAAATTAATAAATTATATGTATGATTTAATATCCATCTTTTTAATTATTTTTTAATATTTTAGCATGACAATAGATTATTGGATTGTTGCACGATGACGTGATATATCCGTTGTTTGTAGACCTCTAGAACAAATGTCCAGTTGCTATTGATAAACATTTTTTTTCTGTATATTTGTTTCTATTATATCTATTTATGATGCCTACAATTAATATGACTAATTTAAGAATTTTATAATAGTTTGGTTTGCAGAAGCTTTAATAAATAAAAATGCTATCTTAATTTGCAGGATTCACAAACAAGCATACTGGGTAAAATGTCCACAGAAGAAGTTGATGGGTTGAATGAAAATTGCAAGCTCTCACTATCCTTCACAAATCCTTCAATGGTGATGATACAAACTGAAGAAGAAAGAGAATCATGTCCTTTAAGTCACCAATCTAGTTCATTAGATTATAATTTTGTTAATAACATTCCAGACTTCCAATCTCTCAGGACCTGTACTCATGAATTAAACTTAGATCTTACCATCTAAATTAAACTCAAATTATAATTAGAAATATGAGATTTATATTGTCATTAAGTTCATCCTTGTATGTTTATTACAAATAGTTTGTACTATTTAAAAAAAAATTGTTATGTAGATAATGTTGTAGGATAATTATTAGAAATATTTTATTTTATTTAGGTTTTCGTATTTTTGATAATTTAATTTAATTTTTTTTTTGAAATGCTAATTTAATTTAATTAAGGTTAGAGATTAATTACTTTATTCGAATAGGATTCTAATTTGTCTCATACAAATATCTTTATCAAACAGTAATCTCATTAGTTTAAAAGATATTTTTTAATAATAAAAGTTTCTTCATTATGATTCCATCACTATAAGAAAATTGATTTTTAGTGGCTAAAACTTTCGTCACTAAAATTATTTTTTCACCACTAAAATTATAAGTGCCGAAATATAATTTCGCCACTGTTTCGTCGTTAAAAATACATCACAAAAGATATTAGTGTCGATAATTTATTTCGCCACTAAAGGTAAATACTTTTAGTGGCTAAAATTTATTTCGTTAGTAAAGGTAAATACTTTTAGTGGTGAAAATTTTCATCACTAAAAGTTATTTTTTCGCCACTAAAACTATTAGTTGCGAAATATAATTTCACCACTGTTTCGCGGCTAAAAATACGTCACAAAAGGTAAATTCGCCATTAAAAGTATACCTTTAGTGGCAAAATTTATTTCGCCACTAAAGGTAAATATTTTTAGTGGCGAAAATTTATTTCGTCAGTAAAGGTAAATACTTTTGGTGGCGAAAATTTATTTCGCCACTAAAAGTACTCATTCAGTGGCGAAATCTAAATGCTTTTAGTGGCGAAATTATTTTCCCCACTAAAAGTGCAAAATTAAATTTCCCTACATGAATTATTTATTTAAAAATATAATAAAATAAATAATTTTCAATATATCATATAATATTTTGTATTGTAAAATGATACAAAACATAAATTTAATACATTAATTTAATAATCATATACATTAATATATGTAAATAGAATATTTGTAATTACAAGCAAAAAAAATATATTATGTTATAATATTAAAACAGATAAAAGATCAACTAGTTACAATTCAAAAATTAAAAGCTATTGTTGCATGCTTTCACTCTCCATGTATTCATAGACCAATAATCTGTGTTCATCCTCACAACAGTGCCCAATGAGCTTCACCAGCATGGAGTGTCTAAATTGTCCTAAATAGTTGACTTCTGCCTTGCAAGTTTAAAAAAAAATCAATTCAATTCATTTTCTTTGTAAAAAAAAATAACTAAAAATAATTTGTAGTTACAGGATATATTTTAACAAATTTATATTCGAATAAAAGATGTTTTCTTACTGTCTCTTTAAGTCAATATCTCCGCTGAAATGGATGTTGGGTTCACAATCAAGAACTAAAGCAGGAAAAAGATTAATAATATATCATCCACCAATGCAAGCATACAAATCCACAGACATTATGAAATTAAATGAATTTTTATGATTTAAGCTCTGTCCACTCAATCTGATTGGCTTAAAAGAAGCAAAGACATTACCTGTCAAACTTGTAACCGTGAAGCAAAGATTCTGCGAGGATGATGATCTTGCTGGAGGTAGCCAAACATCCAAATAATGCCGCACAAAATCCAAACATATTAAAAGTAGAAACTGTAACTACAGTGAGAGGGGTGTAGTTATTTTATGTAGAAAATTAAGTATGTCTATCATTTTTGTTAAAACTAAGCTCTATCATAGATGTGAGGAGTATGCCTCCAACGATGCAGGGAACAAAAGAAGCCCAGGTTCATCAGTCAAAGTATTTTCTCCACACCAACCACTGCAAAACAACTGTTCAAATTCATAGAGGTAAGGTCACATGAAAGATAATAGAATGAAGGGCAGTGAGAAAATAACTTATTATTCTAATTTTTGAATCTCACTTGTGGTTGCAGGAGTGAACCACTTTATCGTTTGCATGAAATAAACAACAAGTATGTAGCATAAGCTCACATTCCTCAATACAATGTTGATACAGAACATAAAAGACATAGGAAATATCTTTCTCCATCGATCTTCGGTTTCAAGAGAACCTTGATTACTATATATGCTCCAATGGATGAGCATATGAAGTGAATACATGACACTGAGAGAGGAAACTTGAAATCCAATTTCTGTAAAAGAAAAGAGCAAAGATTTAAAACATGCCCATTCAAATCATTCAAAAAAGAACTAACTCAAAAGTCGAAGAAATTACGACAAGAATTTTGGAATATTTTCAACCATAATACATGTTACCCAACAAATTTTAAGCTAACCATTTAACTTCCATGTTTAACAACCTCCCCGGCCAATTAACCAACCAATTCTTTATCATCTGCTTCTCACCATCAACATGTGCCACCAAGAAATAACTCTAAGTGAATTTTCAAATGGTTGCAACCAATTACTACTGTCTGAAATAAATTGTAACATTATAAAACCAAATATTGAATTAAGAACAGATCAATTGTCGACACTTTTAGATCCAAAATGATTGAACAAGATAGAATTTTTTTTAAAAAAAACACACACACGCAAACACAAACATAAGTCACCCGGTAACGCCGTTGTAGGACACAGAAACTGACGACGCATGTTGTTCCGGGCTCGCGGCCCGGTTGGGAGTACGGAGTAGCCCGCGGGGGACTAAACCGGAGAATAATAGAGTCGCCACCCGGTGTGAACCGGGAAAATGATTTAAGGTCGCACTCACCCCTCGCAAGGGAAGACCACACTACCGTCCATTCGGATTCGGCTACGGAATTTATGTCTGAATTTCCATCCTATATACCACAAGAGGCGACACATTTTCCATTTATTCAAGGGCCACAACACACATCATTCCACAATACTCATGCAAATAAAATTTAATAAATAATTACGAGATGAATGAAAATAAATTAGAAATATGCCCTCAGGTATAATCTTTTATGTCGACTCTCGGAAGCACGTTACAAGGTTGTCGGAAGGGCTAAAACTCCGCAACTTTTCTGGTTCGCTGGTTCACTTCTTTCCTAGCTGTTTTCACTGCTCGAGCTACTGTTTTCACTCCGTTTCCCTGCTATTTTGGACTGCAGTTTTCTGGACTGTTTTGGGGTAAATAGGGGACTGTTTGCTCACTGTTTTTGGGTCGGTTTGGACTATTTTCGGGGTGTTTTTGTGCGGTTTCTGGTACAGTTTGCGAGACAGTTTTTTTGGGACAGTTCTGGTGAAGGATAAGGGGCTGATTTGGTGCAATTTCAGGGGTGTAAAGGGGTTGGTTTCAGGCGTTAAGGTTGGCTAGTTTTAGGGGCAGTAACGTGGGTTAATGGAGGGCTGGTTAGGCGTGAGGTTGCTGATCAGTGTTGAGGGGTTTTTTTTAGGCGTGTTTGAAGGGCCAGTACGTGAGTTAATGGGGGCTGGTTGGGCGTGAGGTTGATGAGTGTTGAGGGGTCTTACGCGAGAGTTGATGAAGGTAGGCTAGGCGTGATCTAGGCTAGGGTTGTTTATGGCAGTTTTGTGTGCATGTGAGGGATGATCAGCCTGGTGAATTCGAGAGAGAGAGATGGAATGGTGAGAGAGAGAGATGAGCCATGAATAGGCTGTGAATTGTGAAGGGATGTGCGATGCGTTCTATGTGCGTGTGTTTCTTAGGGTTTTATCATGGTGCATGGGATTTGCCGAGAGAGTCCATGAGCTAGGGTTTCGATTTTTTGGTTGAGAGAGAGGGATGTGGTGCCGTGAGAGTCTAGGGTTTTTTGTGTTTTATGATTGCCGTCAACATTAGCTAGGGGAGTTTAGGATTTTGTGTTATTTTTATAGTGACAAGCTAGGGTTAATCTTGTTGGAGAAGGAATGAGAGATCATGCAATAAAGGTGAGATATTTCTTAGTGTCATGCAAGGAAAGCAAGAGATTGATTGGAGACAAGATTTGGTTTAATTAGGAAGTTAATATATTTGATTTATGTTAATTAGGTAGGCAATTATTTAGATTTGTTTTATTTAGGTAGGGATATATTTTATATTTTATATTTTATTTGATTTATTTTAATTTGGTATGTGATTTTTTTAGATTTGTTTTAATTTCACCATGTGTTAAATATGTGTTTTATTATTTTGGATGAGATTTAATTGGGCTTGGGCGTGTGTGGGCTTAGCTTAGGCGTGTGGTTGGCTTTTGGTGGTGGGCTTGGTGTGTGGCTTGCGGGGGTTTTGGGCCAAGGTTAAGTGGTTTGCGAGGTTTTTGGGCTGAATGTGCTTTAAAACGGAGGTCCAACAAGTGAGCTCGAAGCTAAAAAAGCGAATAAAATCTAACAAAAATAACGATTCCCTTCCAACGTCCGTTTCCCGCGACTTCCTCGACTTAAAAGGTAGTGTCTCCAAATGAGACTCATCATAGGGACTTATATGCAAAAATGCAGTGCCTACAGCCGTTTTTCGTTGTTTTCGCTTATTTCAACTCCGAAACACTTTCCGGCAATTGTTCCAACTCCCAAAACACATCCAATACATTTACAAGACATCATTTTCATGATCAAAAACAGAACAATTCCAGATCTGATCCAAAAGCCGAAAATGCCAAATGTCTTGCTTTAATTCAAATTTTTAAGATTAATCCAATTAATCCACAATTTCAATCAAAGTCACCACACATGAACCACCCAAGAATAATTCTAGGCATTACAAGAGTGGTCATAACACTCTAGAATAGCAACTCATCATCAAATGATCAATTTGGATACAAATTACACTAATTTCACCCAAATCTACTTCACATATGCATTTCACTTCCATCTCCATCATCCAAAAACAAAGCCCCAAAAATTCAGATTTGAAGGAACCCTAGAACCTTTCTAAATCATCAAGAAACAAGAAATCAAATTTCTAGCTTAGGGTTAAGTAGATTACCTTTTAATCTCTTGAAATCCCAAACTTTTTTTCTTGATTTTCCTTCATTTCTTCATGGATTTGATGAAGCAAATCCTAGGGCTACTGTTTTGAGTTTGTTCGGCCAAGTTAGCAAGCCAAATGAAAAAAAAAAACAATTCTCATTTTAATTTGGTGATGACCGACTTTAACATTAAAGGAAGGGCAATTTGGTCATTTTTCATTTTAATCAAATTAAAATCAAATCAAACTTTATATTATCAAATCATATTTTGACAAATAAAATTCAATTAAATCATGTCATGTGTTCCAATAATAATTAAACAAATTTCATAACATTTATGGAAAAAGTTTAATTAATTAATTATTCAAATATTTAACAATTAAATATTCAAATAATCAATTAATATAATAATTATTATATATATATTTTTATTTACAATAAATAACAAATACATATATTTATGGCATGTGTCAAAATCTAATTTGACGAATAATTAATGTGTATCTAATCATATTATGTATCAAATACAAATACACAATAATTATTAAATGACCAAAATCCCTAAATACATGTGTTATCATTTAACCGATTAAACGATTCGAATTAACTCACTTAATCCGATGAAGTATTATGAATAATCTGTATTATTCATATCGCGTTGCCCAAGTGCTCAATGAGTACACTTCATATTGTGGGACTCTCTAAATTTAGGTTTATCCGTCACGAAATCCAATTTTGTATCCATAATTCACCCACTCATGAATTATGACGACCATGGATAATCTCGCTAAACTATACAAGCCGATATCATTACATACGTATAAGCCATCTTGTTGGACAATTATGACCCATAGCGTCACTATTTGTACAGATCATGGTGTTGTTGTACAAATTAACTATGTGACAAAGGAGATTGCTCTCTTATCATTTGTGATTAGATCACCAAGATGTATAAATGATAGGAGGTTCTTATGATTTGTTCCTGGATTGAGAATGATATGAGACAGTATCAGTCCACGAAGGATAAATCATTAAATATCCCTAGTCAGAGTATTATCGAGATTGGACATCGATAATGCGTAAAAGACTAGTATTACCCTTGTGCGCGTTTGTGAAGGCACAACAGCATAGTTCTCATATATTTGGGTATAAGATACTCATGCAAGTGTAATAGGAGGTTGTGTTTTACCGATGGTACGGGAAACAGCTTCGCTCTGGATAGACCCCCTCAGAATTCCATTGGTAGTATGATTATGTGTCTATGGAAGTCCGAAATCAGGGTAGGTGTATTTGGTCTTAACCTGATACTTGCACTGCTAATACTTGCGACAATAAATATGCTTTGGTTTTGGTCGTCCAGGGGTTTAACCGGTTCTGTGTACGCCTCTTCTGGGTATATTGAGAATCGTAGTGTGTTGGGTGTGATGTCAAAACGGAAGTATCACTCCAGTCATATGGAGATTATGGTTACGTAGGATACGGTACTAGTACTCTTAAGTACTGCAGTCATCGGGATATTATGACTAGGTCATGTATATCCGATTATAGAGACTAGTTACTAGACATCCGACATGTGCTTCGTACGGGGCAGACATAATTCCAGCCCCAGGCCTAGCACGTGATCATCCGATACTGGATCGACATACACAATACTATGTATACTACGCCTGATATAGATCGCTTATTCCTGTAAGCATGTTTCTGGAGAATTGGGTAGGCATGGCGCTTTGCTAGAAGCCAACTTGTCTTGTAAATCGGTATACGTAGTACTAGGTACTTACGTGTTCGGATAGTCCGACGACCGGATTTACTGCCAACATATCCGGGGATCTCATGGGTCGCTTCCTGAAGATTCACCGATGACGTATGACTCGCACTTTTATTAATCTGGGATTAATTGCGGAGATATTTTATCTGGGATAAAATATCATTTAAAGAGAGATAACGATTGATTTGGAATTAATCGATAAAATAATATATTCGATATATTATACGAAATTGGATTTCGATGCGGAATTAAAATTGGATTTTAATTCGGGAGAATGAGTTAATTTAGAATTAATTCGTTAGCGACGTGAATAGTGATTTCGCCAGGCATAATCATTTAATTACGTCGCAACGGAAAATTCGTTAATTTGGAATTAGCGAACCCGAGCCCGCGAGTGTTTACGAGCGCATTTGCATTTCGAATTCGAGTGCGGCACGTAAATCACATCAAGCGTCAAATCGCTAGTGACATCTAGCATCACATCATTCGTCAATCAAGTGATAAATGTCTTTCACTTTGAGTGATTGACACCAGTCACTATTCATGAGTGATGTGAGTTGATGGAAAGCTTTTTGAAAGCTTGAATGACATTTATTGTTATTTTAATTTTTTGTATTTGTTTTATTTTGATTTTTGAAATCAAAGGAAGTGTATTAGATACACTTAACACATTACAACACATTATCCATCTCTCTCTCTCCTTGGTTCACGAATTTGGAGCCAAAATTCTTCTTCTTCTCTCTCGGCCAACATGCCATTTTTCTTCTCAAAAACTCACTGGTTTGACCGTGAAAATGGAGGAAAAAGGGAAGCAAAGTGTGATGTTTTTGTGGCAAAAACATCAAGAGCTAGCACTCAAAGAGACATGCGAAGGTGATAGGGAAACCACCCATGAGCATGGAACCAAAGCTTGGAGCTTGGAGGAAGACACAAAGCCGAAAATGGAGGACCTCCACACAGCTCACTGCCGAGCTTGACAGAGGGCAGAAAATGAAGTTTTGTTGTCCACCGCGTCGCTCAACCGCTCGATGTAAGTATTCTGCAACTTTGTTGATTGTATTCATTTGTATTTTCAATGCTTGAAATGATCTTGGGATGCTTAGAGAATTCCAACACATCTGTCACAGGCTATCCATATTATACCTGGGGTATAGATAAAAACGTAAAACCTGTTCGGTATAATATAGTCGACTTTGAATTTACGATCTCTAAATAACACTCGAAACTGATTTCTGAATTTATACTACGGCCATGGATTTACTAGATCGTAAACACATGAGGATGCATATGCCCTGTACACAGGACTGACAGATCATATCTTGATACGCACTTGATATCTTGAGCATCAGTCAACACCCAACGAACAGGCGGAGGTCTGATCATGAATAGATCAGTGACGTGACTGCCATCAAAGTGTGGAGGATAACTCATATATCCCACTGTGGTATCTCAAGTCGAATGACCACTATGCTCGCTCAACTCGAGAAGATTCATATTGACGTTGGTGTACCATCTATTAGGAAATCTTCAGTAAGTCGTTCAGTGTCTTATCAAATAAACACGTACATGTCTATACGAGTCTCCCAAGACTCATGGTTCACTGGGATAAACCATCGGACCAAGTCACGATATACGACATGTACTGGTCTCAACGAATTTTACTAACCGACCCGTGTTAGTAAATCTTGATCAGGAACTTTATTTAATGATAGTCATCTTATAGTGCGTTTCCCAATGTCAATTACAAACTACGTTGTAACTGCGCACTATATTATAAATCCTAGGGTCTTTGTCTAATATACACGTAACACTTAACTAGATTCAGTTTCGATCTAATCGTAATCAGATATCTAATTGTAATTAGATCGAATAAGTGTTTAAAATAAAAGGGTGCTACCATTAAATTAGTAATATTATGGAAAATAGAATTGCTCGTATTTATGAATTGGACATAAATACGATCCAGATTGGCACTCTGAGCACCAACCCTAACAATTTCTCCCACTTGCTCTAGTGCCAATCCCCAGTATCATATACACATCTCAATATGTATCACATACCGTGGCCCTCAAGAGCTCACCTTGCACTCAAAAGTTAGGCAACAACAAGTAAGTCTGCTTAACAAATCGAGTATGTCCAACAAACCCAATCGTTTTCCTTAGCTAGCATCATTCATACTTTGCAGAATCTAAATTCTACATCAATATGACTCAGATACTATATTAGTTATGTGCTATAGCTGCTGAGTTGTCTAAGTATATATTGATCAAATCTAAAATACCATAAGACAACAACAAGCACAAAACTAATATCAACACTTCTAATCATTGATGTCACTTTGCAACTTCTTAAGTCAATACTTCAAAAATCGCAACTGATTCCACTGGTTCAGTAGAATCAACAGTGACACTCCCACTGCATCTTTTCTGACTTTATATGACATAGACCATCTAATATCATAATTAGAATAAAAACTAATCTGATCTTATGGTTGCAGACTAAATTCTCAATGAATAAGAAACCCATTCTTAATATCTCTAAGATAACAAAGAACATGATTCAAGATCCATCATATGGTCTGTAGCATATCAAAATAACTCGTAAAAATTACGATTAAATTGATATCTTTAATCGCACATAATATAGCATTCATTACGCCATCATCCTATGATGCATAAGATTGACTAGACATTCCAATCAATGTCTCTTTCAACTAAGGAATCATCATTTACGAAAGATGAATACTATATATATAAAAGATACGTTAACTATCAAACAGTTATACTAACTGTCATACAGATAGTATTTTGTGTCCTTTATTAGATCATATCGAATGTACGACTTATGGGAGTATCTCACGAGTCTCTTAGTTTTATATTATATATGAAACTTTATATCAAATATAACAGAGACAACTCTCACTGCTACCGCGAAGAAAAGAAGACATAATTAAACGTTTTACTTTACAAACATCTCATTATTACTTTAATAATGATAATGTCTTTAGGATATATAATACTAGAAAGAAATTTGTTCGCCCTCACTGACCCTACTATCATATTTGCATTCTCTATATTTTGATAAAATCAAACAATCTGACTATATCAAAATTAGAGAACACATATTTTCGAAAAACTTATCTGAGTCTATAATAGGCTCTATAAGCTAGTATATCAAACTGTGATCTTAGCAGAATACAAACTCTATGGTCATTTTAGAATGAATTCTTCAAACAAAAAAATCACGACGGATCTCTCATTCAAAGAAAACATTCAAGAACGCCTTTTTGCATTCTTTAGCCAAAATACATTGTTTAATATCAACATTAACCAACAGATCTTTAATTGTTCAATTAGTGCGACCAGAGACAGGTATTCTCAGAATCTACAATAGACTACTGAGCATAACCTTTCTCATTGTCATACTATAAATGTCAAACCTTTATCAAGCTCACTTTGCTTTTGCTGCGCAAATAATTTGAACATTTTATGAACTATTCATAATGAAAGCTTAATCAAGTTCAAAACTTGATCGTAGTAAGCCAAGAACAATCTTAGTTATGTGGTTCAATGCTAATTTCTGAAATCGATATCAAATATCGCTCCTACCTATAAGTTATAGGATAATTTTCTTCGATAAGAAAACAACATAATCATTAAGCAACAAATACTTTGTAAATGATTCTGACATCCTATTGAACTTATATGGAAGATGTCTAAGGGTATTTTCATCTTATTATTTATATAGTTCCATTACATTTATCACTCTCACATTTGACTTCAATAAGTCAAGTCTTTTCTACAATTGTCAACATCTGATGTTAACACACCAAGTAATAAAATAATTTTATTACTCGAGATCGTAGAAAAGATATTCTATCAAACAGAATACAATATTCTATTAAATAGAATAAATGATAAACTTTTCACTCGTACCTCTGAGGCACAAGTACTTTCAATTATATAACAATTATATAAAAGAAAGTTTCAAATCTTAAACTTTTCGAGATTCAAATTTTCTACCTATACATATCATATATATAACTGTAGGAATGAATGGAACCCTAATTAAAGGGTTGAATTAGTGTTGCTAGAACATAACCCCAACAATATTGAAAAAACAATTCGGTAATACTCAATATCAACGAATCAAATCATATAAGATTCAGTTACTTCCACTGACAATGGAATCGTGGAAGTTTAATATTGAGTAAGAATCATATTCATTAAATAACTTTAGAACTTATTGCCTGAAATTCATATGTCTAATCATATCAAACATCATTGAACAATTCAAAGATTCACTATGAATTATGAGATTATAGTTTTCAATACTTCAAATAGAATATCTTTGAACCATTCAAAATATTCTATCCGCGTTTCATCAGAAACATATTGAAAGTTCTTGAACAATTCAAGACGTTCAACATGTTCTCTATTAGAAACACGTAACTAAGTCATGACAATTCATTAACTAAGTTATGGAGTAAAGAAAACTATCTAAAGCAATTTCTAATTTATTAAACTACATACATCCAATGTATTAGTCTAATAAATCTTGTGATCCAATGACGATCATTGGTTAAATGAGATTTAATCACAACCTGAATACAATATTCATTAAATGGATAAGGATATGTGGTGTGAACTTGTATCAGACCATCCTTTTACCATACGGAATAAGTATCTAATGCTTATATGATAAAATCTCATAAAGCACGGTTCTAAGTTATTTAATTAAACAAACATTTTCTTAATGTTTATCTTTTCATTAAAGACAATACTATTCACTTTAAAAAATATGTAACAATTTTTTATACAGAATAAGTAACTATCCAATAGTCACAAGTTCTGATATCAAATATCAAAACAGTTATTAAACATTATTTTAAATAACTAGACGGGAGATCTGGTATCCAATACCTATAGTTGTCGTATTGTGAGAATCGATATTCTTTATACGCAACTATACACATCTCATTTCTTAAGCTTTATAATTTGGGTTCAATTATTCACAACAATTGTAAATGATTGATTAGCAATCTGTGTCAAACACGTGACTTCTAAAAGTCACTAAAGCCAAGAAATGTCATTATAAGATAAACAAATACTAATGGGGTTTTCTTAATGCCAGTCAAGAATCTCGAGACATGAACTAATTCAAGTCAATTCTCACTACAAAAGAAACTATTCTTTCTAAACAATTATATCCTTAACCAGATATCCATTTAGATTACCTATCGTAACTTAGTAACTAAGTAACAAATCATCTTGATTTTCAACAAAATCGGAACAACAGTTCCCGATGGTTTCAACTAATCTAACAATATCTAAGTCTACTGTCTTTCTAGAACCTATACTAGAAATACGCAACCATAAGTAAAGTCAGAAAACCTATTCAAGTAATAAACATGCAGTGGATTAGAAGTTTAATTCTATAAAAAAAATATAGAATAAAAGGAAAATGAAGCAGAATTTTCCATAAAATTACGCATTGCTTTAGTTATAGATTTTTAACCCAGCAGTGTTTCCCACTACTTTTCGTAATACCGTAATCCCTAACAGACAACAGGAATTCAATAATTAAATCAAATTCTATAGTGAGAGTAGGATCCCATGAATATATTTCGACTCACAGCTTTGACATAGTCTCGCCTACATATATTCATTAGGTAGACAACTCATTGTCAATCACTCACTAGTGACTTCTGATTTTGGTCCTGACCATTTCTCGTTATGACAACTTTGGCACGTTCACAAGGAAGTGTATCAAGGCTTCACTTGTCAATGACAAACTCAAGCTACCGATGTAGTCTTGACAGCTTTGGCACGTTCAGGATTTCCATTTTCTCTTGAATTTTTCCAGCATCAATATACAACCGGCATGGATAAAATCCCATAACCTACACCCTCACAGCTTTGGCATGATCTCAGATGCAGGTATAGAAAGATACCCATGAACCGTACTAACAAGACGGACCAAGAAACATGTATCCAATACATGTTACTTTATAGCCTTATTTTAAGCGGGGATTTTCCTCAGGAAGCTATACTCTACATCAAATGAAATTTTTTAATCTAAATCATTTTCTAAACAATTCAATTCTACCTATAGAAAATATAACTTAATTTAATGATTAAATTTCCGTTACATTTCTGTTTGCGTAGAACCGAAAAGTCAAGAAACATATATAGATTATATGCATGTGTAAACATTAAAATTGGATTAAATATCAAATATCAAGCACGAATAATGTAATGGATGAAGCATCATACCTACTATGATACCATTTTTGTTGGGGTTTCGGGCGATGGGCGCAGCGGAAGCGCGGTTCGGGCGAAATCATAATTTAAAACTTTTTCAAATTACTGAATAAATTATTCATTATCAAATATGAACAATTTATTCATATTTCACCTAAACCTATTTATTCGATATCAAATAATGACATAAATATATATATGAAACGTCGCGAAACTTTTACGAAAAATGTTTTTTCCGCAAAATGATGCAAAACGCGTTTTTGACCAAACCGACCACCTGAAACTTATGGAGACTGCCCAAGTCAGTCCCAATAGTGTTAGGGAAGTTCATGGGCTGCCCGAACAGTGAAGAACTCACTATTTGGACAGTTGTCACCCAGTTGATTCAAAAGTCACCTAGTAACACCGTTTTTCATCGTTTTCGCTATTTCAACTCCGAAACACTTTCCGGAAATTGTTCCAACTCCCAAAACACATCCAAAACATTCACAAGACATCATTTTTATCATCAAAAACATATAATTCCAGATCTGATCCGGAAGCCGAAAATGCCAAATTTAATGCTTTAATTCCAATTTTCAAGATTAATCCAATTAATCCACAACTCCAATCAAAGTCACCAAACATGAACCACCCAAGAACAATTCTAGGAATTACAAGAGTGGTCATAACACTCTAGAATAACAACTCATCATCAAATGATCAATTTGGATACAAATTACACTAATTTCACCCAAATCTACTTCACACATGCATTTCACTTCCATCTCCATCATCCACAAACAAAAGCCCCAAAAATTCAGATTTGAAGGAACCTTAGAACCTTTATAAATCATCAAGAAACAAGAAATTAAATTTCTAAGCTTAGGGTTAAGTAGATTACCTTTTAATCTCTTGAAATCCCAAACTTTTTTCTTAATTTTCCTTCATTTCTTCATGGATTTGATGAAGCAAATCCTAGGGCTAATGTTTTGAGTTTGTTCGGCCATGGCAGCAAGTCAAATGAAAAAAAAAATCACTTTTTAATTTGGTGATGAAAGACTTTAGCATTAAAGGAAAGACAATTTGGTCATTTTTCATTTTAATCAAATTAAAATCAAATCAAACTTTATATTATCAAATCATATTTTGACAAATAAAATTCAATTAAATCATGCCATGTGTTCCAATAATAATTAAACAAATTTCATAACATTTATGGAAAATTTTAATTAATTAATTATTCAAATATTTAACAATTAAATATTCAAATAATCAATTAATATAATTATTATTATATATGTATTTTTATTTACAATAAATAACAAATACATATATTTATGGCATGTGTCAAAATCTCATTTGATGAATAATTAATGTGTATATAATCGTATTATGTATCAAATACAAATACACAATAATTATTAAATGACCAAAATCCCTAAATGCATGTGTTATCATTTAACAGATTAAACGATTCGAATTAACTCACTTAATCGGATGAAGTATTATGAATAATCTGTATTAATCTGTATTATTCATATCGCGTTTTCACTTATTTCAACTCCGAAATACTTTCCGGAAATTGTTCCAACTCCCGAAACACATCCAATACATTCACAAGACATCATTTCATCATCAAAAACAGAAAAATTCCAAATCTGATCCAGAAGCCGAAAATGCCAAATTTCATGCTTTAATTCCAATTTTCAAAATTAATTCAATTAATCCACAGCTCCAATCAAAGTCACCACACGTGAACCACCAAAGAACAATTCTAGGCATTAAAAGAGTGGTCATAACACTCTAGAATAGCAACTCATCATTAAATGATCAATTTGGATTGAAATTACACTAATTTCACCTAAATCTACTTCACACATGCATTTCACTTCCATCTCCATCATCCACAAACAAAAGCCCAAAAAATTCAGATTTGAAGGAACCCTAGAACCTTTCTAAATCATCAAGAAACAATAAATCAAATTTCTCACTTAATCCGATGAAGTATTATGAATAATCTGTATTATTCATATCGCGTTTCCCAAGTGCTCAATGAGTACACTTCATATTGTGGGAATCTCTAAATTTAGGTTTATCCGTCACGAAATCTAATTTTGTGTCCATAATTCACCCACTCAAGAATTATGACGACCACAGATAATCTCGCTAAACTATACAAGCTGAGGTCATTGCATACGTATAATCCATCTGTCACAGGCTATCCATATTATACCTGAGGTATAGATAAAAACTTCAAACCCGTTTGGTATAATATAGTCGACTTTCAATTTACGATCTCTAAATAACACTCGGAACTGATTTCAGAAGTTATACCCCAGAAATGGATTTACTAGATCGTAAACACGTGAGGATGCTTATGCCTTGTACACAGGACTGACGGATCTTATCTTGATACGAACTGGATATCATGAGCATCAGTCCACACCCAACGAACAGACGGAGGTCTGATCATGAATAGATCGGTGACGTGACTGCCATCAAAGTGTGGAGGATAACTCATATATCCTACTGTGGTATCTCAAGTCGAAGGACCACTATGCTCGCTCAACTCGAGAATATTTTTATTGACGTTGGTGTACCATCTATTAGGAAATTTTTAGTAAGTCATTCAATGTATTATCAAATAAACACCTACATGTCTATACGAGTCTCCCGAGAGTCATGGTTCACTGGGATAAACCATCGGACCAAGTCAAGATATACGACATGTACTGGTCTCAACGGATTTTACTAACCGACCCGTGTTAGAAAATCTTGACCATGAACTTTATTTAAGGATATACATCTTATAGTGTGCTTCCCAATGTCAATTACAACTTACGTTGTAACTGCGCACTATATTGTAAATCCTAGGGTCTTTGTCTAATATACACGTATCACTGAACCAGATTCAGTTTCGATCTAATCGTAATTAGATCGAATAAGTGTATAAAAGACAATGGTGCTACCATTAAATTAATAATATTATGGAAAATGGAATTGTTCGTATTTATGAATCGGACTTAAATACGATCCGAATTGGCACTCTGAGCACCAACCCTAACAATATTTTACGGAATTAAAAAAATATACTATATTTAAGACACGTCTAAGTTAGAGTTTCAATGTCAACAGAGTAAGCACCCTTAAGTCTAAGCGTAAACAATAATAAATAACAGCAACCTAACAAACACATAATATATTACAGAAAGTAAACAAAAGAGAAGCGGATTTGTTTACGAAGTGCAATCTCTTTTCAGAGAAAAACCACTTCAGGTATAAGTTACCATCCAAATCCATTATATAAGAAACAACTTACAGACATTGTGAAAAGACCTTAAGTAAAAATCTTGCCAACTCTATTCCCACTACTGTAATAACCCGAAAAACTCCCATAGCTTGCTCCAAACAGCCTTCTTCAAAACCTCTGAAGTCTCAGTGAATTGAATCTTTGAACTCGCACTTCGAAACTCCAAACACCAATCTCCTCCTTAGAACTCTGAAGATTTAGGGTATTGGCAAGATTTGTGTTTGAAGGGTTGATGGTGGTGAAACAAAGAATATCGATCACAAAGAAAAAGACATGAGATTGAGTCTTCAAGGATGAGTGCTCTTCAAAAAGTTGAAAACAGATTGCAAAATAGGTTTATGTAATATTGTTCCAACCCTGGTAAAGAGGCTATGTTGTTCATTTTATAATTAGGGTTTTCCAAGTCCAAAGTAGGCTTAAAAAACGCGTCCAAAATAATCAAGATACGCACGAGCATTTGAACGCTTTAAGAACACATGACGAACACGATTGTTTCCATAAAATCATTTGACTGCCAGATAACGTGACGTGAAGCCTCTGATCAGTTTCGTTCAAATGTAATGAAGATCGCGAATTGAACGTATGGCCTCTGGAAGATTTCGTTAAAATGTCCTAAAGAACATGCCACAAACGGACTTCATTCAAACATCTGAACGAACATACCATGAAGGAATCTCTGATATCTTTATCTGGAGTTGTCCAAACATACCAAACACTTCAAGACTTATTACAACTCAGTTTAACTTGGTTGGTTATGAAATTTGTCAACATACTAGACCCAACAACCTCTTCATTTGGTATTTCGTGACAAAACCACCTAAAACAATGACTAAAGAATTTAAATAAAAAAAGTCAGTGTCCACCATCAAAACACAGACTTATTAGATATTGACTCGTTCTAGTCCTAAGTCTTGATCACGATGAAGATGTACTTGTTAACCTGAAATAATCACAGACAAAGACACCCGTGAAAAGTGTGGGGAATAACAAGAACATAAATGCATAAAATAAAATGTACTTGTAAGAACATAAATTAACAGAAAAATATATTAAACAGTTCAAAACATTCAATCTCCATTCAAGTTCAAGTTATAGTATTTTCCCCCTAAAAACAAAGTCAAAACTGTTTATATCTCCCCCTATGTGTACTACTGGGTTAAAATAGTCCAAAAACACATAATACTCCCAATTTTTATCTCGAATGACAAATGGTACAAGGAACGCACAAAAGAAAGACAATCACGACTCAAAATCAGAAGCACTATCAGATGCATTATCATCATTGTCTGCAACATCGTCATGTTGGGCACGCTTATAAAGTCAGGTAACACAAGTGCAGACCTCAATTAAATCACTAAACATAAGTTGGAGTTGAGCCATCACGAAAGTCTGGTTCTCCAACAGGCACTGATAAATATCTAGAGGTGTGCCGATAAAAGAGGAAGAAACAGTAGCAAATGAGGAAACATTGATATTGGAAGGCTGATCAGATAGAGTCTAAATCAAATCAGTGTTGCCAACTGGAGCTGAATCAGGCTCGCGATTATATGAGCCATTATGGGCAAAACCATCGGTCAAACTCTGCTTCCCGATGGGTCTATGAGCGGAAGAGGTGTATCATGAACAAGCTCAGTCACAAGAACAAAAATAAGACGATGGATCAAACAACCATATGGAAGAGAATGATGAGACGTCTCCTAACGGTGAATGGTGGTAATATCACGAAGAATAATATCGAAAAGATCAATGGAGATGCTTTGCTCGATAGCATATAAAAAGTGAAATCAGGAGATTGGCTGTGTGTTGACATGAGACATGAGGATAAGATTGTGGCAGACAATATGATTGAGAAGGGGTGGTGGGGTAAAAGAGTAACCACTGTCACAGACCCACCAGTGTAAGGGTGATGGTGCCCAGTAGCCACATCCAGAATCACTTAAGCAGAAGGATCTCGACCATGCTGTCAGGGATACTCAGGATAATTGACCTCAAGGATGGAGAGAACACGGTGAAGTACATTAGCATCGATATCCAAATAATGACCCCATATAAAAACAAAGAAAGAAACTGAATCAACAATCTCAATGTTGGAGTAGAACTCATGAACAAGTGTATTTAAAGGACCAACAAAGCCGGATAGAGGAGAACCCAAACCCAGTTGATGAGAAGAGTGTTAGTGTCCTACACATGCTACAAGATCACTAAGATGATTTGTGTGTGAATAAATCAAAGAGACTTGCGTAAATACTCACATTGACAGGATGAGTTTCAAGACTTTTTCTTTGTATTTCGGAAGCTCCAAGCTTTCTTTGTTGTTCCAAACTCAAGGGTGAGTTTCGCTATCACCTTCACTTGACTCCTTATGTGCTAGCAAGAACAAAATTTGAAAGAAAATTTGCCCTCCAAGAGAAGCAAGGTTTCGACCATTGAGAGAAATGAGAGAGAGATGAAGTTTTTTGTGTTTTGTTTTCCAAAAACAATTACCAAAAAACTTTTCCAAAAAGTGTATATACTTTTCAAATGCAAAAGTCAAAGTGTGTTGTACAAGTTGGCATTAAAAGCTCCCAACTACTTCCATCACTCAAGTGACTTGTTGATGTAAGTTGGTGGGTCTCACAATTAAATTTAAAATTCAAGTTGGGTTGCTCAACACACTTCGGGCTCGGATTCGTTTAATCCGATTAAACGAATTTTCGTTACGACGTAATTAAATCTAATTTAATTAAATAATAATGCCCAACAAAATTATTACGGAAGTCGCTTACGAATTAATTCTAAATTAATTTGTTCGCTTGAATTAAAATCCAATTTTAATTCTGTGTTGAAATCTGATTTCAATTAATATATCCAATATATTATTATAGCCCAAAGAAATAAATTAAATAGAAAAATTCAATTTAACTATTAAATTTATTTTACCGATTAATTCCAAATTAATCACGTTCTCTCTTCTAGTCGAATTAATCCCATATTAATTCTTGACGTAATTAATCCAAGATTAATTTTCTCTCTCTTAATTAATCATAGATTAATTCTGTTCGAGTCAAATGTCATCGGTGAATCTTTGGGAAGCGACCCAAGAGATCCATGGATATGTTGGCAGTAAATACGGTCATCGGACTATCCAAACACGTGCGTACCCGGTACCATGTTCTTACTGATTTACAAGACATGGTTTGCTTCTAGCAAAGCACCGTGCCTACCCAATTCTCCAGAAATATTCAATGAGGAATATACAATCTTTATCAGGTGTAGTATACAGTGTATTGCGTATTACGATCCAGTATCAGATGTGACATGCTAGGTCTGGGGCTGGAATTGTGTCTACCATGTACGAAGCATATATCGGATCACTAGCAACTAGTCTCTTTAATCGGATAATCATGACTTTGTCATACTATCCCGATAGCTGCAGCATATAAGAGTACCAATTATGTATCCTGCGTGATCATCATCTCCATATGACTGAAGTGACACTTCCATCTTGACATCACACCCAATACACTATGATTCTCAGTAAACCTAGAAGAGGCGTACACAGAACCTGTTAAAGCCCCGAACGACCAAAACCAAAGCGTACTGATTGTCGTAAGTATTAGCGATGCAAGTCTCAGGTTAAGACCACATACACCTACCCTGATTCGGATTCCATAGACACATAGTTATACTACCAATTGGATTCCGATGGGTCTATCCAGAGCGAAGCTGTTCCCGGTCCAACGGCTAACAGAACCTCCTATCACACTTGCATAAGTATCCAATACTTAAATATATGAGAACTATACCGTTAAGCTTCCATAGCGCGCACAAGTGCAATACTAGCCTATTCTGCATTATCGATGTCCAGTCTCGATAATACTACGACTAGGGATATTTAATGATCAAATCTTTCGTGGATTAATACTGTCTCATATCTTATTAATCTGGAACTGATCATATGGACTTTTATCATTTATATATCCAAGTAATCCAATTACAACATGATAAAATAGCAATTTTATTTGTCACATAGTTAATTTGTACAAAGAACACCATGTCTTTTACAAATAGTGATGCTATGGGTCATAATTGTCCAACAAAGAGCAAGGTCACCAGTATCGCATAAGTCGGCCTCAATAATATTTTGTTCCAAGAACGGTTTGCGGAGAGAAAATGATTCATTGAATAACCGTTGAGCTTCAGCACTGCGAAAGTGGTCAGGTATAACAGGGGCACGAGATCGCTTTTTCGAACCAAGAGATTTGACAGGAATCTAAGAGCACTAATAAGATAAAAGTAAGATAGGGTCCTATACGTCTATACTAGAGATGTAGAAGGTGATGGAAATGAGCAAGTCTCCGTGAAAATGAGATGTATGCAGGAAAAAATGAAAATGGATGTCTGATGTTCGAACAAATGATGTTGGCATTCGAACAAATAGAGTTTGAACGAGTTTATCAGGCGTTTGAACGTCTGTAGCTCAAAAACACACCAAAGCATCCACAATCATGAAATACACATAAATCTTAGACAAATCCTAGATGAAAACATGAAACACATGAATATATGATATGCATGAAGCAAGAGATACCACAAAACACAAACCTATATGAGAACCTAAAAATCAAACCTTAAACCTAAGATGAGGAAATCAACAACACAATGGAAGTGATTAATACCTTGATATAATGAAGAAATCAACAAAAGCGAAAGAGAAATCATGGATTGAAGGAAATAAGTCCCGATCTTAAGAGGCTGAATCTAAAGAGTGGAAGATGAGAGGTTTTTATTTTTATTTTGTTTAGAGAGTGAGGCATTGGAACGTGAAAAAGGAAGGGCAGAAGTTTAAATACCTAGATTACGTTTGAACGACCTAATGAACGTAATATGCACTTCAGATTACTGACTGGTTTTGTTCGAACAATATCAAGAACGTAGTGAAGACTCTAAAAAGAAATGTTCGAACGGTATCAATGACGTGTCACAAATGAAAACTTTTTGGAAAGAAACATTCGAACGATAACCAAACGCTGATGTTTCTGTTTGTCTTTTTCATCATGAACTAGATCTTGTTCTATGATTGTAATGAAATCGAATATGAACTCTTATTGATTGAATATCTTTTATTATTGATTTATGATATTCTATGTGGATTGTTTATCATTCTCTTTATTTAATGTATTAAATTGCTTGATCACCAATAGGATAGTTATGGTAAACCCTAATGAATTTGGAAAAGAGAATTTTGGTTTAGTCCTATGAATTGATAACGCGTGATCGTATTCATAAAATCGATTTCCGTGTAGGATAAGAATATACCTTCAAGATATGCGTAGTCATGATTAGAACATGATCATAATAAATTTGCATTATATTAATTATTATACGAATATAAGTAATTGAACTATGTTGGACGTTTCTACTTAACCATCGGAAGAGACTCGTAGATAACTTCGTGTTCTTGGTTAATAATTCATCGAAGTTGATTAGTCATAAAGCGAGAAGAAAGATATAAGGAAATTTTATAGGGAAGTTGTAATCCTAAATTCTTCTTACCTTATTACTTTCGCGTGTTTAAGTTTGTTTTTTTACTTTAATTTATTTATTTAATAACTCTTGTTGTTCATAATTGCTAGTTTAAAAAAGGTTGGAAATGATAAAATTTTGGTATTTAATATTAATAACTATTCCCGGTGGATCAATATCTTTCTATATTACTTTTACGATACGTGCACTTGTGTGCTATATAAAATCGCTATCAATAACGTTTATATTCTTACAATATGATATTATTTTTTATATTAGTTTATACTCTAATTTTTATTACATAACTTATAAATTAGTTTATACTTTCAGTGTAATATTATTTACCAGCCTAATACTATTTGGCAATAATTGTCAGCGGCTAGCCGTGGCTACCAATAATGATTTATTACTTATTATATTTTGGGAAATTATTAGAAGTAAGGTATCATAACCAAATAATGGTCAATATAACACAAAAAATGATGAATATATGTGTGAGATTATTTTTAACTTTATCAAGCTAAAAAGAAATAATGGTTAAATTAAATGAAAGGGAGGAGCGTCTGGGTACTGGGAAGAGAAATAATTACTTTTTCCCCTTCCTATATTTCAATTAAAAAACTATATATCTATCAATACAAGTATCGAATAAGTATCATTCTTGATATATATATATTTTTTTAAATAGCACTTGTTTTATAAGAGATGATGATTTCATAGATGACCTTATATAAAGTCGAAATTAGCCTTAAAATCGCTGCATCACTCAAATTACAAATTCTGAAAATGTGACAAAAATGTAAATGTGCTCACTAAATGCTATACTGTCAAAGGTGGTAGGCGGGTTAAAACCTTTTGGTACTTCAACATGCCTAACCAATGTCGAAGCATGTAATATCCCGAGTTTTTCAGAAAAGTACTGGAAAGTTTTCGAATTAAAGTGAAAGATTTGGAAAGGGATTGTATTCGAAAATTAGACTTATGTGTTGGAAAATAGGTGGGAATATTTTTAAGTGAAGTTTCATCGCTTTGGAAAATGCGTGGTTTTGAGAACCGGTTACGCGATTTTTGATTTTATCATTATACGCATAAAAGTTTCTCGTCCCTGCTATAAAGATAGCAAATGAACTCCGATTAAGCTTATTCTTGAACCATCAGACTCGTTTTTTTAGAGATGAACAACTTTTGCGTTGAACACATTTCAAAATTTGCATCAGAAGGGCTTCAAAAATACAAAATTTCTAGAAAACTCCATGACATGGGCCTGATTGTAATTTTTGGGGGTGTGAATGCAAATTTCAGAAATTTTCCTATAAATACCCATACTTTCTTCTTTTTGCGAAAATGGCAAAGGACCACAAATAACCCCACACGCACCTATGCCCCCAAAACCACATTTTCGTCGTCCATGTCATGCCGACGGCTCACCGGCAATTTTCGGCCTGCACGACGGGACAGAAGGGTGCGCCGGCCACCCCTCCATCTTGTCGTGGTCGGTGGCAGCCCCAGGACGCCAGCGAGCGGCGAGAAATAGAAGAAAATGTGTGAATTGTTGGTATTCCGATATTGACTCGTCGCTTCGTTTAACGGCCCGATCCACCTGCCAAATAGAAGCTCTCTGAGAGTATTACAAGGCTGCAGTGTCAATTTTGCGGAATGGCGCTTGGTTTTACGTAAATCGAGAGAAGAAGATTCAGATGAATAGTGACCAATGATGAACAGTAAATCCGATCAGAATTTTGTCGATTCTAGCATGTTAGTGGAATCGTTTGGAGTCCATATATAGCCTCGAAATCTCGGTAAGACCTCTCGGTAAAAATCTAAAAATTTCAAGTTTTCCGTTAAATGTTCGGATGCATCCAGTAGTTTTGTAGAGTAGCGGAATGATATAAAATGAATTGTTTGTGTATTAGTATATTGAATATGAGCATTCTGTAGAATCTGAGTGAAAACGGAACGAATTAGATCGATCTGATAGATTATACTAGTTTTTGGTAAAAGTGGATTTTCCGTATATTATTATATTTTTGACCGTAATGATGGATATGAGTCATATGTGATGATAAGATAGCATTTAGATAAATCCGGGTAGGTTCGGAGGGTTCGGGATCCTTCCATAGCGTTTGCGAAAACTTTTTTGATTTTCCAAAAATGCGTAAACCGAGAATTTAGGTAAACTAGTGGCTTGGGATAGTTTGTAATGGTGTTTTAAGAATATTGAAACTAAAAGTGTTGAAATCAGAATTAATTTGGTTGTCCGAGAAAGATCCGGAATTTTATCGTAGTTTAGTCGAGAACTCCGTAAGACGTATTTCTGACGACATTTCGCTATTTATTTTGACAGATGTGACTAGAACCTGGAGTACTCGCGAAGCCAGGTAAATAACTCATGCGATGTGTGCTCGAATCGTTCTTTTCGTGTTTAAACGTGTTGTGTATATATATATATATATATATATATATATATATATATATATATATATATATATATACTTACAGTATGTACGGGTGCATATGAATCCCAAATGTTAAGCTATTGTAAGGTTACCGTATTTAAAGAAAGATAAATGAGGTTTGTTTTGGTATATAAGAAGTTTATTTGGTTTATCGAATTGAGGGTATTTCATAGATGTGTATTCGTAATAAAGTTTAAGAATGTGACTTCAAGTTTCTTGTGATTGGAATGGTTTCTAAATAAAAGGACATATTGTATGATTTGAATGTTTAGTTAACAGATTGGTGTATATGTGAATATATAGACATGAGAAATTGAAATGAGTTAAGCATAAAGGATAATATTAATAAGCTAATAAATCGAACTTGTAATAATTTAGTAAATTTGATAAATTATTGATATGTTTGATTTATTTGTTTGTATAATAGTATGGTTACATACTGAGTTTTAATAACTCACACCAAACCAGTTGCTAGTTTTGCAGGTTGGCTACCAGATGGGTCAACCACTCTAACTTTAAAGTCATGTTTGAGACGTGGATCACCCAAGTGGTAGTCACACTCGTAAGTGTCCTAAGAAAAAGTTTTAGAAGATTATGATATCTGATTTATTGTTTTATTTATCGTGCTGAGCACGTGGTTTGTATTAATAAGTTAAAGCTTTGATTATTTATGATGTTGTGGGCAAAGCCCTTGAGTATTGATAGATAATATGGGCACGGAGCCCTTAGGTAATGTTTTTGATGTGTTGGAGTGGACCTGAGGTCTATTTTGATATATGAAGTTTATTTTAGAATCGCTTTGATGCTGGACTGCGATCCAGATTGTCCAGTTTTAGTATACATCATCTTGGATTTTCGTAAATTTAGAGGCTTATGGAGATGGGTCAATCCTTTCTCCTACCGGTAGCATCCTGTCTCTGGAGGGGTGTTACAGTTGTGGTATCAGAGCAAGACTATAGTGTCGGTGACTGCTGCTACAAGGTATCCGATCGTCTGAGTACATTTTCTGTTACTTATAGAGCATATAAGTTATGTTTGTTATTTGATTTGATTTCTGTTAAATGGTATGATGTGCTATGATTTTGATTGATATGGATGATTTGGATTATTGATAAATGTTTATGTACTATGAATATATGTATGTGTAAGGGTATGCTAAGTTAAAAGTATTAGGTTTGTATAGGTATATGTATAAGTAAGTAATGCGAATTTGAGGTATGAGAGATTTTATGGTGTTGATAGTCTGAATTTTGAATTAATATTTTGAACATTGTTATGAAAACTTGGTATTTGATTTTTGGCACAAAAGTGTTTTGAAAAGAAAAAGGAAATGAAATAAGAAAGAAAGTTTTCAGATATTTTGATTTTGATTATAAAAGAATAAAGAAAATGTTTCCGCCTCGATGCTTGATTAACGTTTTCATGTTTTTAGATTTATCGATATGTTTCCGTCTCGGTGCTCAAAAATGATTTTGATGTTTTCAAACTGTAAAACATGTATCCGCCGAGATGCTCAAAAAATTTTTCCCGGCACGGTGCTTGATGATTTTATGTTTTTGACCCTCCGTGGTGATCGTATATGTTTCATTCCGGATTAGCCCCTGGGGCGCTCGTTATGGGTTCCAGACCATCAGAAAATGGCTGGCCCACTACCCTATCGACATGGTCCGTACACTGTCCGGTCTATGCCCGTGACTGAGCAGTGGACGATCGGTATGTATTTTGAAAACTTTACATTAAAGATTTATTTTTGATTTACACATATTTATGTTTTGGGGGGGAATGATTTCAAAAGAATTACATTTTGATTTGATGCATTTCAGCATTATTTTTGATATTATATGATATGATATAATATGTTTTCATCATGGTGCTTGATGATTTTATATTTTTGACCCTCCTTGATGCTCGTATAGGGGTTTTCCCAACTGCAGTGGGCCGACCCGACTCTCTGTTGATAGGGGATCAGTTTATTCATTGTCTGATCTGTGCTCGCGATTCGGGTATTGGGTGCTCGTTTATGTTTCGTCTAGTGAGTTATGATGGATGCTCGATATGGTTTTACAATGATGGATTTTGAAATTGATTTTTATTTACAATAAAAGAGTTTTTCAAATGTATTTTCGAAATGATTTCTGAAAGAGATCGTTTTACATTTTCAAATGTATTTTGAATGATGACAGAGATTGACAGATTTCAGACTATCAACATCATAAGAGTATTAGGGTTGTCACTTCTGGTTGTGACGATAGAGGTATTTGTTGGTATAAAAGTTTATCGTTATAAGAGTACATATGTAAGTTTATAGTTAGACATGGATCTTATGGATATAGTGATGGTTATGTGTGCTATGTGGTCAGCCATACAAAGTTGTATGTGCGATGAGATATGTATGAATGTAAACTTTGATATTGATGTCGTTTACATATATGATATAGAATTAGATAATGTGAAATAAACAAGTTTCGTTTTGTATTATGGATGAAAGAGATAGTATGAAATTCGTATTAAGTTTTCGTTTTGAAACCGTATTTGGTTGTGTGCAAAGAACATGTGTTATGTTCCTCGTTTCGGATGATGTATTCGATTGACTGTTTAGAATCGGTGTTCGACTTTCTTTTCTGTTGATGGATAAGTGTGAAATGGTTTGAGCGTGTTTCTATGAATGAGTGTTAATAGAGATGATAAGTTTGATGTGTTATTGGTATAAAATATAAGATTCGATATGTTCCGTTTTGAAATAGCATAGTTTGTACTAGTGTGTGAGATACGTAGCTTTTGGAAAGGTGTAAAGTGTGGTGATTTCTGAATACAGACAAGATGGTAATGTACCTATGATCGGTTCTGAAAGGTCAGAAATAAGGACGGAGAAATTTCGATGACCAAATTTTTATAAATAGGGCAGGATGTAATATCCCGGGTTTTTCGGAAAAGTACTGGAAAATTTTGGAATTAAAGTGAAATATTTAGAAAGGGATTGTATTCAAAAATTAGACGTTATGTGTTGGAAAATTGGTGGGAATATTTTTAAGTGGAGTTTCATCGCTTTGGAAAATGCGTGGTTCTGAGAACCGGTTACGCGATTTCTGATTTTATCGTTATACGCATAAATGTTTCTTGTCCCAGCTATAAAGGTAGCAAATGAACTCCGATTGAGCTAATTCTTGAACCATCAGACTCGTTTTTCCGAGACGAACAACTTTTGCGTTGAATAACTTTCGAAATTTGCATCCAAAGAGCTTTAAAAATGCAAAATTTCTAGAAAGTTCAAGGACAATGGCCTGATTGTAATTTTCGGGATGTGAATGCAAATTTCAGAAATTTTCCTATAAATACCCCATACTTTCTTCTTTTTATGAAAATGGCAAAGGACCACAAATAACCCCACAAGCACCCCTGCCCCCAAATCCACGTTTCCGTCGTCCCTGTCGCGCTGGTGGTTCGCCGGCCATTTCCCGGTGCGGTGCTTGATGATTTTATGTTTTTGACCCTCTGTGGCGATCGTATATGTTTCATTTCGGATTAGCCCATATGGCGCTCGTTATGGGGTCCAGACCATCAGAAAATGGCTGGCCCACTACCCTATCGACATGGTCCGTACACTGTCCGGTCTATGCCCGTGACTGAGCAGTGGACGATCGATATGTATTTTGAAAACTTTGCATTAAAGATTTATTTTTGATTTACACATATTTATGTTTTGGGGGGGATGATTTCAAAAGAATTACATTTTGATTTGATGTATTTCTGTATTATTTTTTATATTATATGATATGATATGTTTTCGTCATGGTGCTTGATGATTTTATGTTTTTGACCCTCATTGATGCTCGTATAGGGGTTTTCCTAACTGCAGTGGGCCGACCCGACCCTCTGTCGATAGGGGATCGGTTTATTCATTGTCCGATCTGTGTTCGCGATTCGGGCATTGGGTGCTCGTTTATGTTTCGTCTAGTGAGTTATGATGGATGCTCGATATGGTTTTACGATGATGGATTTTGAAATTGATTTTTATTTACAACAAAAGAGTTTTTCAAATGTATTTTTGAAATGATTTTTGAAAGAGATCATTTTAAATTTTCAAATGTATTTTGAATGATGACAGAGATTGACAGATTTCAGACTATCAACATCATAAGAGTATTATGGTTGTCACTTCTGGTTGTGACGATAGAGGTATTTGTTGGTATAAAAGTTTATATCGTTATAAGAGTACGTATGTAAGTATATAGTTAGACATGGATCTTATGGATATAGTGATGGTTATGTGTGCTATGTGGTCAGCCATACAAAGTTGTATGTGCGATGAGATATGTATGAATGTAAACTTTGATATTGATGTCGTTTAGATATATGATATTGAATGAGATAATATGAAATAAACGAGTTTTGTTTTGTATTATGGATGAAAGAAATAGTATGAAATTCGTATTAAGTTTTCGTTTTGAAACCGTATTTAGTTGTGTGCAAAGAACATGTGATATGTTCCTCGTTTCAGATGATGTATTCGATTGACTGTTTAGAATCCGTGTTCGACTTTCTTTTCTGTTGATGGATAAGAGTGAAATGGTTTTAGCGTGTTTCTATGAATGAGTGTTAATAGAGATGATAAGTTTGATGTGTTATTGGTATAAAATATAAGATTCGATATGTTCCGTTTTGAAATAGCATAGTTTGTATTAGTGTGTGAGATACGTAGCTTTTGAAAAAGTGTAAAGTGTGGTGATTTCTGAATACGGACAAGATGGTAATGTACCTATGATCGGTTCTGAAAGGTCAGAAATAAGGACGGAGAAATTTCGAGGAACAAATTTTTATAAGGAGGGCAGGATGTAATATCCCGGGTTTTTCGGAAAAGTACTGGAAAATTTTGGAATTAAAGTGAAAGATTTTAGAAAGGGATTGTATTCGAAAATTAGACTTTATGTGTTGGAAAATAGGTGGGAATATTTTTAAGTAAAGTTTCATCGCTTTGGAAAATGCGTGGTTCTGAGAACCGGTTACGCGATTTCTGATTTTATCGTTATACGCATAAATGTTTCTTGTCCCGGCTATAAAAGGTAGCAAATGAACCCAGATTGAGCTAATTCTTGAACCATCTGACTCATTTTTCCGATACGAACAACTTTTGCGTTGAACAACTTTCGAAATTTGCATCTGAAGAGCTTTAAAAATGCAAAATTTCTAGAAAGTTCAAGGACAAGGGCCTGATTGTAATTTTCGGGATGTGAATGCAAATTTCAGAAATTTTCCTATAAATACCCCATACTTTCTTCTTTTTAATAAAATGGCAAAGGACCACAAATAACCCCACAAGCACCTCTGCCCCCAAATCCACGTTTCCGTCGTCCCTGTCGCGCCGGTGGCTCGCCGGCCATTTCCCAGCGTGACGAGACAGAGGGGTGCGCCGGCCACCCCTCGACCTTGTGGTGGCCGACGGCAGCCCTAGGAAGCCGGCGAGCGGCAAGAAAGAGAATAAAATGCGTGAGTTGTTGGTATTCCGATCCCGACTCATCGTTTCGTTTCACGGCCCGAGCCACCCACCAAATCGAAGCTCTCCGATAGTACTACAAGGCTGCGGTGTCGGTTTTGCATGAATCGAGTGAAGAAGATTCTGATGAATAGTGACCCATGATGAACAGTAACTCCGATCGGAATTCTGTCGATTCTAACACGTTCGTGGGATCGTTTGGAGTCCGTATATGGCCTCGAAATCTCGGTAAGACCTCCCAGTAAAAATCCAAAAATTTCAAATTTTTCGTTAAATGTTCGGATGCATCCAGTAGTTTCGTAGAGTAGCAGAATGATATAAAATGAATTTTTTGTGTATTAGTATATTGAATATGAGCATTCTGTAGAATCCGAGTGAAATGGAACGAATTAGATCGATCCGATAGATTATATCAATTTTTGATCGTAATGATTGATATGAGTCATATGTGATGATAAAATAGCGTTTAGATAAATCCGGGTAGGTTCGGAGGGTTCGGGATCTTTCCGTAGCGTTTGCGAAAATATTTTCGGAAGATTTTTCAAAAACATGTAAACCGAGATTTTAGGTAAACTAGTGACTTGGGATAGTTTGTAATGGTGTTTTAAGAATACTGAAACTAAAAGTGTTGAAATCAGACTTAATTTGGTTGTCCAAAAAAGATCCGGAATTTTATCGTAGTTTAGTCGAGAACTCCGTAAGACGTGTTTCTGATGATATTTCGCCATTTGTTTTGACAGATGTGACTAGAACCTAGAGTCCTCGTGAAACCAGGTAAGTAACTCATGTGATGTGTGCTCGAATCGTTCTTTTCGTATTTAAACGTGTTGGTATTTATATATACCTACATATACATATATGTAAAAATAATCGAAAGGTTTAAGATAGTTGAGTGATGGTTTTGAAGAAGAACTTCAAGATCGTGAACAATTGAATTAGTCGATACCATCACAGGTATGACCTTTGTCATTTCTATGATATGAAGTGAAAAGTTTGATGATTTTAATGGCTACATGTACAAGTTGATGCATGAAGTGTATGAACACGTAATGGTTTGTATATGTATGTGATGATAAGCTGTGAATAAGTTTATTATTGTTGCACATATGCGATTATTTATTTAGAGGTTGGGATGGTTAAGTGAGATGAAGAAAGAATATAAGATAAGTCTTCTCCAAACAAAATTGTTTACTTGGTAAAGATATTGAATTAAAAGTTTTTAGATAGAAATTCTGAAAATGAATATGATTGAATGATAAATGAAGAGATATGAAGACTGTGAGAGAGAAGATATTTGATTTCATAATAAGGTATATACTCGTATATTTGAAATATTTGTATGTATATGAGTATTTGAATGATGTTTGAATTGTTTATCGTGTATGTGATTGTTTATGAGAAATTATGTGATGAATTTATGTTATATGGTGTGTGTGCGCTTGTGTGTATGTTTGATTGGATAATTTTCATGGTAGTAGTCGAGATGGTTAGGAATCTGTTCGGACGGATTTCATGTCATACCTATTCTAAAATAGGTAATGATTCTCGTACGAGCATTGTGTGCATAAGCCAGCCATATATTTGTATTGTTTGACAATGTTTTCTCTGGTGTATTGATTGTTATGTGTGCTCTATGATTGGCTACATGATGATTGCATGTATGTCTGTGTGTATGTGTGTGTATGATAGAACTCGTAAAATATACGGATATTTTATGCTTATGTGAAATGAATGAATGAATTTGAAAACTAATGTGAGCATTAGATGTTATAACGTGTATTTGGTAAGTTGTATTGGAACGTATGTATATGTTTAAGAACACTAAAATTGTAATTGCATGTATATAAGAAAGTGTGCTACAGTATGTACGGGTGCATATGATTCCCGAATGTTAAGCTATTGTAAGGTTACCGTATTTGAAGAAAGATAAAAGAGATTTGTTTTGGTATAGAAGAAAGTTTATTTGGTTTATCGAATTGAGGGTATTTCATAGATGTGTATTCGTAATAAAGTTTAAGAATGTGACTTCAAGTTTCTTGTGATTGGAATGGTTTCTATGTAAAAGGATATATTGTATGATTTGAATGTTTAGTTAACAGATTGGTGTATATGTGAATATGTAGACATGAGAAATTAACATGGGTTAAGCATAAAAGGATAATAATAATAAGCTAATAAATCGAACTTGTAATAATTTAGTAAATTTGATAAACTGTTGATATGTTTGATTTATTTGTTTGTAATAATAGCATGGTTACTTATTGAGTTTTAATAACTCACACCAAACCAGTTGCTAGTTTTGCAGGTTGGCTACTAGATGGGCATAGCCATTGATTGTTGATAGATAATATGGGCACGGAGCCCTTAGGTAATGTTTTTTATGTGTTGGAGTGGACCTGAGGTCCATTTTGATATATGATGTTTATTTTAAAATCGCTTTGATGCTGGACTGCGATCTAGATTGTCCGGTTTTAGGATACATCATTCCGGAATTTCGTAAATTTAGAGGCTTATGGAGATGGGTCAATCATGTCTCCTGCCGGTAGCATCTTGTCTCTGGCGGGATGTTACAAAGCACCCGTCTAAATGCCACTTTTGACTAATCAAAAAGGCGGGATAACTAGTCAAACATATAAAATTTTACCTAATAAATAAGGAATCATAATTTATACTACCTAAGGTACCTTCCAAATACTGTGGGCGGTTGTTTCTAAGCGGCACCTTTAACAGTATAGCTAAAATATGATTTGACTCATTAAAACATGAATGATCTCACTAAATATTGACTGGCCTCATTGAAATGTGATTGTCTCTGTTGATCGATTTTTTTGGTCAAAACATAAAGACAGTGATACTCGTTAGAAAACTTATTATTTATAAATTAATAATATGTAATTTTCTATAATAAAATATTTTATATTTTGAGAGATATTTATTTTTTTTATTAAGATTGGAGGAAAAACTTTATTCATTATAATGCAAGTCCACTATCCTCACTCTATAGGAGAGTATACGTTATTTGAAAACTAATGTATCTATAACAAAATCCATAAAATGATAAAACCATAGAATTTTTAATAATTTCCTAATTATATTATTATAAATTATTACTAAAATTAAAACAATATATATATATATATATTATAATTAATTTTAGGAAAATTATCTTATTTTCACCCTAAAGCCAGTGAAAATTTGAAATTATTACAACAATTAATATTTTATCATTATCATTTTTCCACCCGAAGTTTCAAAAGTGCATCAATTTCTAATTTTTTAATGTGGAAAATTGATAAATTTTGTAAGATTTCTGGTAGAAATGATGCACTTTTACGATTTTGGACGGAAAATTAAACAATGAGGAGTCCCCCCCCCATACAAAATTACTCATCTTCCCAAAATTCATTATATATAAGTATTTTGTTAAATTAATTAATTAGTTTGTTATTTTATTTTATTAATTAAATATATTTATTTTATAAATTTTTTTTTTATTTTGTCAATTTTTTTTGCTCTTTATGTATTTATTCTTTTTAATTTTTTAATAAATTTAAAAAATTTCAAATTTCAAATTTCAAATTTATTATTTATTATTTTGTGTTCATTTATTCATCTGATTTTTGTGATTTTTTAATTTATTTAACACTACTTATGTATAATAAAAATGTTCTCATGTATATTAGAAAAATATATTTTAAAAGAAGAGTACAAGTAATAATATAAAAAATTACACTTAAAAATAAAAAATAAAAAAAAAACACAAATTCTAATATATGTTACATCTAAAGTCTCCTCCTGACGCACTTGGTGATATACACAATACTTTGTACCATAATTGATTATGTATCCTATAACGAGGGTGTAAAAAGCTTTAGCTTTAGCTTTGTACGATAAATTTTCCCGCCACCATGTTGGGATGGATGGTACAAGGTAATGAAGGTGTAAGAAAACTTGCACGAAGTGTCTGCCAACATGAACAATAGCTATTTCGTGACGCTCTTGCTCTGGAACTGCATGAGACTTTAATTGCAAGTGAGTATAACAACACCAAACATTCTCACCAAATGTATGCAGTACAAGATTGTATATTGATGCGATGAAAAATCCTAAACTCATTGAGTCCATCCAATGTACCTCTGGTGTTGGGGACTGGAAGAAATATAGTAAGTATAATAGATTGTCTGCCCATTCGTTCAATGGATAAAGTCGATAATATAAATTCTTATTTTATTGAATCTCTTCAATAAGGTCGCATCGTACTTGATCCCAACCTTCTTCATCATACTCGATTAGTGTGGCTATTGCTCTAAATCCACAATGACCATCAGCTTGAATATCAACAGTGTGGGAAATATAACGTTGTTATGCCACAGGTAATTTATTAATATAGGTATCATAAATCTGTGGAACTGGAGAGTGATCTTGGGTCGATTGAGTATTGCGAACCATCGATCCCCTTCCACAGCTCCATCTCCATTGAAGTGGATGCATCTCCATAAGAAGGTATGCGACATCTGCTTTGCTCATCTCTGTATGTAGGTCGACCTCTATGTTCAGTGGTGTATGAAGGGACTCGAACTCTACTTTGAGGTAGATCCGTCATATCGAGAAACTTTGTCAATTATATTCTCTCGCATGCATAGATCCATCCCGTTTAATATGTCAACAACGTTTGATGTCATGTTAGACCGTGTTCCATCATAATTGAACTCATGTACGTGCATAGATAACCTCCTCTAATGTGCAGCAATACTTTGTATCGGAATTGGAATAGAATGATGAAGATAATATGCAATATCGTGCTCCCATGACAATCCGTATATCATTTTGAATGAACAGTTACACATGCCGGCTAGTTGGTGAGATGTTTTCTCAACGCATTTCAGCTGAGCATAAATTTACTTCATCGCCTTTAATGAAATTTGACATCTTATTTGATTAAAAATATCCTCATGTAAATATGTATGGCGTGAAATGTTCAAAGATTTCTTGAATAACTTCTGAATATCCCCAAACTGAATTTTCAACATCTTGTGTATTTTTTTAAAAGATGTTTATAGGGATGACATGGTATCTCTCAAATATAACTTCAATCTCGAATGTGCAGACTTCACCCTGTAATTAAAAAATACATTGTGTTTTATCATTAGTAGCACAATAATGAACAAAATTGAAATAGTAAAGCCATAAAATAATTATACATTTGACTTGAATTACTACATAGGTGCATACATGTATCAATTCATGCTGAAACAAATCGATTTCTGTAAGGGTGTAACTATGTCTCCCAAAGGTAATTTAGAACACCATTGAATTGGCTAAACTCCTCACGCATCACCTCTCATTTCTACTGGTAAGACCATTGTGTTGATGAATTAATAAGGGAGTGCCATGATGAATAACATTGTTTCCACTACATACCAAGCATAGAACTGTATTTCTTCATTACACACTGATTTATGTGCCAAATACAAAGAATGTGACGTGTCATGGGAAAACATGTTTCAATGGCTTTAATGAGCTCCAAATTCCGATCTGAAATAAAGACTGATGGCAATAATAAAGACTTGCAAATTATCTCTTTATATAAGAAGTAAAAACAAATAAAATAAATAACTTTTAATAAAGTAAAAGTAGATATGGATACTAATTTACGAAAGTAAATAAGACAAATAATTTTAATAAAGCAGAAATAAAATCAGAATCAACACGACTATTAATAAAGTAAATTTCTCTACTTTCAAAATATATATATATATATATATATATATATATATATATATATATATACATAAAAAAATATATGAGATTTATTAAACAAATAGACTATCAAAAAATATAAAAATAAAAGAATTAAATCATAAAATAGTGAAGAGAGAGAATAAATAAGATAAATAAGTAGTGTTAAATAAATTAAAAAAATATATTATTAAAATAAATGAACACAAAAAAATAATTTATAAAATAAAAATAATTAATTATTAAAATAAAATAAGTATGTATGTATGTTATTTGTAAATTAATATACATACATACATACATACATACATACATACATACATACATACATATATATATATATATATATATATATATATATAATTTGGGGAAGGGATATTTATGTAATTATGGAGGGGGTAAGGAGGGGGGAATTCATCAGGGGGTGGGAGGAGAAAATTTCTTGTTCAATTGGTCATAAAGATTTCCTTCATTTGAAAAGTGATCATAAAGACCCCCTTTTGATAATTTTATCTTTTAATTATTTATAAAAATCATGGTACTTTAACATTTTCACATTATATTTATAAATTAATTTATTGAATTATTATTTATAAATTTATTTCATTTATAAAGTAAATATTTTGTGAAAATAGTTTAAGATAAAAATTATCAAAAGACAATTTTTATGACTATTTTAAAAATGAGACTTTATGAAATTGAGCAAATATTTGGGTCTATTTATCATTTTTCCTTTTATAATGAAAAATTGATAATTTCTCCCTCTTTATCCTAGTGACGAAATGTAGGTACAAACTAGGGATGACAGAAAAATCTGGGCCCGGTCCTGCCCGGACCGGACCGACCAGCCCAGGCTTTGGCCCGGTCTAGGATAAAAAAATCTCGGACCGGGCCCTAGATTTAGAAGCCCGGCTCGGGCTCGGGCTCGAACCTAGCTTAGCATATTAAGCCCGAGCTCGGCACAGCCCGGGCTTTAAATAAAAAAAAATCATATATATATTTTAGTATGTTTGTAGCATTTGCATTTGTTTGCAGTATTTGAATTGTTACTTTATTGATGAAACTTTTGATGTATTTGTGAATTATCTTTACATATAGTGTGAATGTATTTTGTATTTGTATATTTTTAATTTTTTTTCAATTTTTTTAAAAAACAGGCCGGATACAACTCGGTCCCGGGTCCGGCCCGGCAAACGCTCAGGCCAGGCTCTTCCCAGATCCGGGCTAATATTTTCCTTACCGGGCTCAGACCGGGCTTATCAAAATCCGGGCCTGACCCGGCCCATTGCCACTCTTGGTACAAACCCCAAACTAGAAAAAATAAAGGTTTGAATTGAAATTTTATCAATATGTAAATGTTACACGTAACATACTGCACAAAATATTTATAGAATGATTAAAGTAATTTTTGATGAATATGGTTTATTAGGTAAAATTTTAACAATTGATTTTGACAATACATCTGCAAATACTGCATCAATTAGAAATTTAAAATAAATATATCAACCAAATTTGGGGGCCGATTTTTCATGTTCGTTGCATATGTCATGTCCTTAATTTATGTATTCAAAATAGTCTGACTTATTTAGAACATCATATTAATCCTATTAAGATTGCACTTAATTGTACTTGGTCGTATTCTAATTTCATGAGAGAATGAGCCAAGTTTTGTAAATTAAATGGTGTGAAATCGGTAAAATTTTCACGAGAAAACTCTTTGGAATTCAACTTATTTTCTTTTAACTCAAGTTTTTTAATACAAAGATGTATTATATAGTTTTTTTTTCCAACATGTTCAACATATAACACTTTTGCCTAATCCATGAGATATTTGTGAATTTTTTTTAGAAATTTTAAAATTTTTTAATGATGCAACAAATATTTATAATGGAGTTTATTATCCTAAATAAATTTATTTCTTGTGGAATGTTTGAATATTATTGGTACTCTACATCAGCATGCTTAAAGTTCAAATGTTAATGATATTGTTTTAATTGAAGATATTATTGTTATGAAGAGAAAATAATTGACTTATTTTAAAGACATTTCATTGTTTTGTTTTATTGCCAGAGTTTTTAATCCTATATTTACATTAGAAGATTTGAATTGTGGCTTACAAACTTACTATGACTTTTTATGAATGGATGATGAAATTAATGTTAGAAAATAATAGATGGAATACAAAATGATTTAATAGATTTATTTAATGATTATGTCAGTAGATATTGTTGGGAAGCGGCCGCGAGTGCGCAGCGGAAAATTAAAAAAAAATATTAAAATTATGATGCCGCTTTCCCTTTGCCCAAAACTCATTTGTTTTTATTATTCTACAAGCCTAGGCATGTTACTATATATTCTAAGCATAAGACTCATAAAACATGCAAAGAACATAAACCTAAACATGCTAACTATCATAAGAACTCTAATTAAAATAAAGAAAGAAAAAGACTTACTTGAACCGTAGACTCCTTCAGTCCTCCCTTCAATCTATAAGCTTTTCTCGAACTCAGCAAGGTCTTCCACGTTCTAAAGAGCCACTCAAGTATGTGGCCTCCAAAGATGCACACACCAAAGCCAAAACTCAACGGCAAGACTACGCCTTGAGTGCACGGGTATTTTGCCCTTGGTGCTAGCCTAAGCAAATACCTCAAAACTTTTAACTCGAGGTTCCTCTAGTCAATTAGACTTAAGGATCCTCAAAATCAGTGGCTTACTCTTAAAACTTTAGAGTTGTTCACTTATATAAACCCAAAATTTGAAAGGTTTGGTGCAAAAATTTGTGAAGAATTCTTTGGGTTTATATAGTGCTCCAAAGACAACAAAATTAATTAAGAATCTGATGTGGGATAAAAGCCAATTTAAACTTAGCCATTGGATCTTAATTTAGTGGTTTAATGAGATTATAAAACCCTAATAAGAGTTTGGGCCGAATTGGAATTCAAAACAAATAACAAAATTAAAATAAAATTTACTATTCACGTTGTACTATTCACGCATTACTATTCACGTGAATAGTAATTTTTTTTTTTATCTATTTATTCCAATTCCCAAAGTGCCCCTATCGTCATTCACCAATCCCTAAGCCACTATGGAACCTCATAAATGATATGTTCAATAATTAAACACATTGAACCATTTATGAACAATTCCTACATCAATCATATATGCTGTTAAATATGTATTGTGCACTGTTAACCATTGATTTCGACTTTGTTGTGTGTGACCTTTTGGGTTCCCCTCAAGTTGGACATGAAATGAATCGTGATAATTTAATCGAATATAAATTATCCTCCGATCAGATGATCGTTCGATTTCAATGACCAAGGTTGACATCTAGTAACATGTCAATGCCCCCAAATGAGAAGGAAAGATATATATACCCATTCTGTATGCGATTTACATATGATACGGTCCATTGCCTCACTGTATCCCCACCTATTGACCTAGGGTACGGAAAGTGTTTACCCATATGGTCAAATGTATGATATTGATAGTGTCATGAATCGTGCTAACCCAAGAATCTCACATGATTCTTCCGCTGTGGCCACAGTCTCAAGCACTGATCACACATATCAACCCGCGAACTAGAATACTACTCTTATAAGAAAATATTATCCGAGAGAGTGGAGATTCTCTGTTGTATCTTTACAAATTTCATGTGTTTCAACAAATGACCCAATCATACCCTTATGACCAGATCTTTTGAACCGGGGAAGGAGAATGTCAAAGTTATTTGATCCACACATAAGATTGTAAAGACCTCAAGTCTAAGGACTAGTCATATAATCGATACATAAAAGTTCTCACAAACACATGAGATAAACACTCTATATGAAAACTTTCGGCGGTCAGTTCGATGGACATGAGCAACTCATGCATCAATGTGATACACCAAGCGGACGGATCTCCGCTAGTAGCCTATGAGATCGGCTACCCCACTTAAGGGCGGATCATATCATCATGCTAGTCTCTCCGCTTTGTGAACGCCCAGATTATTCACAAAACTATGACTAGGAACATTTAAGAGTAATGATTCTCATAAGGCGTGGAAGCTATCGTCTTATTACTCCAATGGCTTTATTACATTGTTGATGATTCATATAAGTTATGTAAGACACGTATAATAAAGATTGTCATTTTATTAATTAATGAAAATATTACAAATACATGTACATATAGTCCATCCATAAGTTGGGTATAGGGCATATCCCTAACAGATATAACTTGCAATCATCAGGACAATCTAGTAGCGACCTGTAATACATTCAAGAATTAGTATAGGTGATCGTTGGTTACTACAACGAAATAAAAAATAGAGGGAAACCACGACTAACAACCTGAAATTAGATAATTATTTATCAATAAATTTCGAGTTTCCTGCTGAAAGTTTTGTAAGTAAAAATTTTCAAGTATTTGACTGAGGGAAGCGACATCAAAATATCTATCATATTTTATCAATTATTACTAAAGAGTTGCTAGCGGCACATGTTTCAATCGTTGCGGTTGAACAAGTCTTCAATTTATAAAGAGACAATATTTTGGAAGTGAGACAATCTTCATTACATCCAAGCACTTTAGAAGCAACGTGTATGGATGATTGGCCCCGAGCTGATCTGAGGCAACAAGAAGATGTCTTCGATGATTTTGAAGATTTGTTCGACAATGCATCTGTAAGTGCAAGCGGAACGAGAGCTGAATGATCAACAATAGGCACAGATAATAATGATGAGTAAATAATTGTAATAAGGAACTATCTAAAAAATATAATTGAACTACTTGAGCTTTGATTCATCTCACCCCAATAGGATACGTAGTCAACTTAAGTTTTTAAAAATTTAAGTTCAAACTCTTTTATTTTATTTTTAATTTAAGTTTTTAATTTAATATAATATAAATTCAAATTAATAAATTTCAAATCCTTTTTTTTTAAAAAAAAAATTTAAAATTTAAAATTTAAATTAATTTAAAAAAAAAACGAAACTAAACTGGAACTGTCCGGTCCGATTCCGATCTGATTCCCGATTCCAATGGAACCTTAATTGATATTTTCAAACATCAATTTGTCAAATAATAAATTTTATTCAAAATCTTTGTTTCTTTGAGTGTATTTTTTTATCTTGTCCCCAAGGGGTCGTGGTTTGGTGGTGTAGTGCTTAGGATCTCACCTTGAGGTCCTGGATTCGAATCCAGGGAGTGTGTTTTTTATAAGAGTCTGGGATAACAGAGGATTTTACTTGCTCCGCTTAAGCTTAGAATGAGTGGTTTGGCGGTAGGGTTTCCAACGATTTCAAAAAAAATAATTTTTTTATCTTCACTTGTCCACTTCCTCAAAATTAGAGAACGAAAAATAAAATATTCTCAAAGTATTATCTCTTATGAAAATTTACTATATAATAATTCATGAATAAGGATCATTTAGACAGAGAAAACAAAATTTAGATAAAATTTACCAGTGTAATATCACTCATACTATTACATGAATGTCACCTGGCATACAGTCAAAAGAAAATCATTAATCATGCATCATT